>JACXGI010016357.1:0-16033 GCA_016801175.1 Esox masquinongy | reverse complement strand
GGGGGATCCAGTCAGGAAAAAACATCAGAGACACAAATCAATATCTGTGCCCTGTGTGGGAGTCGCTAAGGTGCACACAGAGGGAGAGAAGGAGGAGTAACTGCTGGATCTCCTCAACACTGTCCAACTGCCTGTTCCGCTTCCTCTTGTAATAAAACCAGTGTCATGTTCACTATAAATGGAACAGAAGTGCCCCAAATTAAGGGAGGGTACATGACCTACATTAACCACCTTAAATGCAAATGCAGTTAATATGATCTCACTCGGATGCCATAGCTGTCGTAACCAACACAATTGAATTTTACTGACAATTGATAGTTGATAGCAGTCCAGCTAAGCCCCCCCCTCCCGAAAAAATGACAGAACTCATAAAATATATGTGTTAATTGCTGGGTTTAATTTCGGGTATGTGGGTGTATCTAATGTAAAATAGCGCAATAGAAGGGGTATAAAACCCCTTGCTCTAGTCATTTGATATAGTTTAAAGTTATATACAGATATTATATTATTATTACATTCAATAGTTTGCAAAAATACTGTTTTTTAGAGTTTAGTTAGTGTGCGCATATAGATATGATCCAGGGTCTCCTGAATCCATAGCAAAAGGGAACCATGGGATTTAAAACGACCTAGTTTTTCTTTTCTCTTTTGATATTGATGTGTTTTTGTATCCTTTTTAACCCTAACCATCTGATGTGACTGTGTATGCCACAGAAAAAAACAACTGCTTCCATGTATTATTCTGTATTCATACTGTTTCCTACAGTCCTTTGATTACATTCATAAATCTCGCATCAGCAGAACATCCATTCTGCACTTGATGGGTTTTGCAAGGTGGGCTAAAACTGTAAAATCATCCATTACATCCCTTTTATAAATGTGTCTCAAGAGATCTGAATGTCAGCGGTTTTTGGCGTTAAACGGAAGTGGTTGACCCAGGTTGAACCCAGTTATACCAGTTGCTGACCTTTTCACATCACCTTTTTCTCCCTCTGCGGAAGATAAAGGATAGTAGAAATACATAATTCGGCTGGTAGGCATTCACCCCCTTCTACAGATGGAGAAGTAGCTGGTGAGAAGAAAAGAAACAAAAACAAGGTTGAATTTACTTGTGAGGCCGTGTTCGACTAACTTCAAACATGCTTCAAACTTGTTTTCTTGTGTTAGGAGTTTACAGTGCTTCCCACAACCATAAAAGTGTATTCCTTTCTCTTCTCTTTCTTTTCTCCACTCCTCTCCTCTGTCCTCCTCTCTTCTCTTCTTGCAGGATGATGAGGTGGTGCTTCAGAGTGTTGCCACCATTCAGAAAGAAAATCGGAAGTTTTGTTTGTCAGTGGAGGGACTCGGAAATCGACTGTGCTTCCTGGAACCCACATCTGAGGCTAAGGTTAGCTAAGCAACTCTCAGTGCCTGCTATTGACTGGTTTGCTAAAGTATGTTAAATCATTTCTCAAATTTTTGAGGATGTTAAAATACTAAATGCAGTAAAGCCGCATCATTGCAAATAGATTCCAGATTAGATTAATCACTCATAGAAACCCGATTTTATTGACCTTACATCTTACTGACCGTTTGAAATGAGAATGGTTAATATCGACCAGTGTCTCTGTCTGGCTGTGGTACCAGAAGAGAATTCCATTCGGATTCCATTCTCTGCAGTGTCTTATGTTAATGGCTCTAGAATCCTGTGTCACAGTGCCATGGCAACAGCAACATTCTCCGAATCCGCTGAATTTCTCAAGCTGTCCTTCAGGGAGAAACCAGCTGGTTGAGGATACGAACATAAGGAAACAAATCTAAATTAAATGACCAATACCTCTTAGCAGCCTTTGGAACTGAGTATGTTTTTATCATGGAAATTACTGATCAGACTACTACTGACTGTTAATTGATACTTTTTTAATGAACTAGTTTATATTATTACCTGATCAATGTCCCCAACCTACTTCCTTGAAAGTATATTTCTTCTCATAAGTTGCATACTTTGTTGTGGATACAGTAAACTCATGTTGTGACACCCTTCATGAAATTGAGCAAAAGTTAATGAATTAATAACAATAACACAAAACACTTTATTGAGTAGTACACTTTTCTGCAAAACATAGGTTCTAAATGTATCGGCACCCCTAAATAATTATTTAAAATGATACCAAACAAAGTGGGGTCTGTTGTGAAATTCTATGCTCTGTAGTAGGTGTCAGTCTCAAGGAACTGTGTTGAGTTCCTTTCACCAGTTCCTGTTTCACTGGGGAATAAATATGAGGTTGCACGAATGTAAAATCCATTTGTCATCCATCACCATGGGTACAACGAAAGAGCTGTTGGCTAAAGGGAGACAGATGGTTGTTGACCTACACAGATCAGGTAAAGGATATAAACTACTACATAAACAGTTGAAAATACCACTGAGCACAGTCAGGGCAATAATCACAAAGTCTCAGGAGTCTGGAATACTTGCAAATTTGCCAAGACGTCAACTGTTAGATGCCACCTCCATGTCAACAAGCTCTTTGGAAGTATTGCATGAAAGAAGCCCTTACTGAGACCCTCCCACAAATTGCAGCACCTGAACTCCGCCAAATGTTATTGGAACTACAGTTGTGTCAATGACAGGCATTTCATACAGAAGGGAAAAACAGCGAATGTTTAAGGCGACCAAAGATGTTGGGTCACAAGAATCAAATGAAGTATGAATAAGATAAATAAGCCAGAACCTAATCATTTTCTTGGATGTCCTAATGGGAGAACCATTTGAAGAACGCATTGGTCTTCCATAGAGGATCCAAAACTAATTTCACCTGGAACCAAAATGGCTTAATCTATGACCCAGAAGGACAAGCACAAGGACAGTTTTAGAGCACTGTTTTCTGAAGCTTTGTTTACACTGCAGGTTTTAATTCTTAAATCAGTCTTATTTTGAATAACTCACTGTCCAAACAGCAGGTTACAATCACACAAATCAGATTTCTGTGTGTTCGTATAGCAGTCATTTGTTGACATGGCTACGCTAGTTGCCATAGTAATGACGAGTGAGTGTTTAGTGGAGGCCACAACAACGCCTGCCATAAAGGTTTTCCAGTTGCTTTGAATGTTCTAAATAACCCTCAAAGGATAAAGCAAAAGTCATTTTTGGCTAGGCATAATTGGCAGCAAGCAAGCTTGTCCTCTCCTGCACTTCCTTTAGAAAAATCATTAAAACTTGAACGCAGATAAGGAGAGAAAACAGCAGATGTTAATAACATTTGCAGTTATAAGACAAATTCTACTGCAATTGTATTCATCACGTTATGCTGTTTCCCATCCAACGATCTTCTGGTTTAGACATTTGTTTGTTCTGGTGTTACTGCAGTGTCAAATCAGTCAGTACTTTAACTGTATGTATTTCATGTTCTAATGATCCCTCATCCTCCCTTTTAAGCCTCTTGTAATGGACACATAATAGGAGTCAGAATTTGCTAATTTGTAATGGGTTTGCTGATATTAATATTTGCAATTTGGTATTAAATTTTGTAGCCTTGTCGAATGCAGACATGAAAAGACCATAAACTTTCCCTCCCCCCTCCCTCCCTGGCCTCCTTCCCTCCTGCAGTATGTTCCACCTGACCTGTGTATCTGCTGCTTTATCCTGGAGCAGTCTCTGTCTGTCCGAGCCCTGCAGGAGATGTTGGCTCACACTGGGCCAAACGAGGGGGTGAGCATCACTGCATTACCTGTATACATCACTATGTAACCTGCACATTATGTCTGCATTACCTCCATCTGTTATAATGTATAATCAGTACAGATAGACAAACATAGGGGAAACACTTTGTATATGAATGTACCTGATAGTGTTAGATGCTATTTCACTGTACACACAGTTTCTAAGCTTAGTATGTGAAACAAAAAAACGACATTGCCACGTAGCTGTGAAATGACCAAAGACAGTTTCTGACCAATGGATTAAAAGATGGTTAAAAGGTGGTTTAAAAGAGGATGTCAAGAAGATGAATGACAGAATGATGTATTCAATAAGGATAATAATCAAATGTATATTTTCTCCTTGTTTGACATCAAGATAAGATTGAAGAGAAAGCTCCTACGGTAGTGTCTTCTCTAGCAGTGTGTTTTCCCGTCAGTGCTGTCCTCTAGACACTAGCGAGCTGGGTAATAACGAAGACCCACGGCCCTCCAGATCAGACCCAGAGAAAATATAGCCTGCCGTTCCACCTGTTCTCTAGTCGGCTTCCTTGATTTTTACTCAGTGGGGTTGACCTGAGCTAAAAGAATGATCGCTTCCCTCCCTGTTCTCCCCACCTCCCCCGTCTCTAGTTCTCACTTTCACCTCCCCACTTTCTTTTACTTGCATTATTGCTCCATCTATCTTCGTCTCTCTTCCTGGCTTTCTTTTCTCTGTTCTTTTCACTTTCTCACCCTGCCTTACTTCCTCCTCCTTCTCTCACTTTCTCTCTTCCTCTCCCCCTTCCATCCCTCTGCCTCCCCCCGCCTGTGTCTCTCTCTCTCCCAGCTAGTGTCCCAGTGCCATGCTTACTAGCAATGCTGAGGAATCGTAAACAGGGAGATACTTACACATACCTCCCTTCCACGTATCTGTCACTTCCATGGGCTGCATCTTTATTACCGGATACCGAGTAGTGTTCTTTTACCATACACACGTTCTCCCACGGAACTGTGTTCAAGATTTTAAATATCTATTTGTTTTATTTTGTTAAGCCACCGCATTGAGAGACACTGATAACTGAACTAACTAGAGCGTAATTGCTTGTAGTTAGCTCAGCTAGCTGCCACATTGTCTCTGTTCCTGTGGTGCCAGACGATCAAACCAGTGTCTAGTTTCAATCTATTACTGCTATGCGGTGAATTCCTGTTTTTACTGAGATGAAAGGATGATAGCTGGAAGACTAACCGCTTGGCACCTCAGAACCAGAGATGAGTGCTTCAGTCTTTCCCTGACCTGAAAAGCACTTGGTGGCAGAGGCTTAATCAGGGTCAAAGAAGCTGGTCCTTACACTTGATTATGGACTGAAATAGTCGACATGTCATGATCTCCAAAAAGCCTAGCGGCAAAATGTGATAATGGTTCTTTTCGCATTTCACCATTCATATATTCCATTAGAAATGTTAGAATCACTTCAAATAAGGCCTGTGTTTTGTTTCGGCTTATCCTGGCTAGGCGTTTTGGCAACCGCGTAAATCTCGTCAGGACAAGGTGATGTTTGTCAACATATTTGCTTCAGTTACAGTAGCTCTCCCAAAAATGGCTTTGGTTATGTCTAGCCAATATCGAAAAAAGTCAGCTTATCCTATAGATATTTACACAATGATGAAAATGGCGAGGTGGTATAAGCCTACACAAAACACAGACCTTATTTGAAGTGGATCAAAATGGAAGATATTAATGGTGTAAGAACCGAAAGAGTTGCTTTTCCAGTTGTGCGCAAAAATTTATGGGGATTGTGACTCCTACAATTTCAGTCTATTTTTGTAAATTCACCCAATATTATAAAAATGACTCATGCTCAGTCTCAAGATTTTTGTATTTTCTTCACATTTTTTTTAATTAACGTAATTGACTGCCATAACTCCATTTGATATTGTTTTTTTCATCTGTATCTTTGTTTAATGCTGCTAGAAAGCCAACCATGAACAATGGGTATGTTAATTTGTCACTTTCTTTAGTTTGCATGAAGGCTCCCCTCTACTGACCCTAACTGCAAGCGAAACAAAGATCTCACTTTGGCTAACTTGACTTCAGTGTTGCCTATTTTGAGATTGTCCTACTACGGAGATTGTATCTTAATTTGACCACTTATAGTAAATCCAAGATTTGAAAGTACTTCTAAAGTTTATAATATTTTCCTTTAAAATGTCAGCCTTAATATGTCCTAATGTAAGTGTATAAAAAACTGTCCATTATTGTTATCCACTTAACAGTTTTATTTACGTAACAAACTTACTCAAATTAAGATGTGGGATCTTCAGTTTAATCATTCATGATCAGTGTGGATATGGTTTTTTAGAAGAATTACATTTTAAAGTTGTAATTTCTCACAGACAGTAAATTATATGAAAAAAATGTAAAATGTTCATTCCTAAATGTAGGTAAAACATTTGAAGTTGGCATTCCTTACAGTGGGTTAAATACTACAAATATTACAGTATGCTAAATATTACAGTAGGTTAAATACTACAAATATTACAGTAGGTATAAGATATTTAAACACTATCCTTCGCTACAGAAGGTACGTTTTATAAAAGATTTCCTTACTTAAATAATATTTAAAATGTCCTTTTAGGTAAATGTACCTCAGTCACCTGATTATTTTACTTTTTTATTCAGACATTTTATTCCAATTGTGAAGCCTTTGCTAAATGCATAGACCCAGAGTGAGTCTTTCATCTTTGCAAATATGGATATGTCTGTTGATGAATTTAAATTTCATTCAGGTGACAATCTTGAAATAAACATCATGATGGTTCCTTTACCCTGTGGACATCATGATGGTTCCTTTACCTTGTGGACATCATGATGGTTCCTTTACCTTGTAGACATCATGATGGTTCCTTCACCTTGTGGATATCATGATGGTTGCTTCACCTTGTGGACATCATGATGGTTCCTTTACCTTGTGGACATCATGATGGTTCCTTTACAACATCCACATGAGTCAAATGCTTTGCTTAGCGCACCCAAGGTCCGGACAATGTGTCTGAACTTTTTCACGTGAAAGTACCAACCTGCTAATTTGCTTTCTAACTGGCTTGAGCGAGTATTTTAGCTAACCCCAACTGCTTAGTAGTATGGAAAATCCCCTTAGATTAAATCTATATTTAAAAAATAAAGTTGGATATTTGTGTATTTAATGGTCAGAAGTACATAACAGAAATGCCTCTATAGCTGATGTAAGATTTTAATTCTCTGTTTTTCTGAGATTATGTATTATTTGAAATACATAATTTGTGTACAATTTTTAATTTCAGAAAAATAATGTATATTTTAAACGACTTCAGGGAAACAATGCTCACTCATTGTATATGTGGAGGTGGTTTTGAAGTTTGTGGTTGTTTTCTTTCCTTTTTTTGTTTCTAACAAAGTCTAATTTCAAGGGTATCAGAAAGAGGAAATGTTCTGGAATTGTCTTTGATTCCAGAAGTGTCACACAGTGACTCCGGAATGATTGCGCAAAGCTTTTGAACAAAGCTGGAAGATTTAAGGAATTTGTTCGTCTTGCTATTGGTGGAAGACTGGGTTTGCTTTTTTCTCCTTGTCGATTTCTCTATCTATCTAACTCTCTTTTTTGAGGGTTTCAATTAAATTTTTTCCCTTTCAGCATTATACACCGTGTCAACAAAAACAACTTTTGATTAAATGAATGGCAAGCAGATGGCATGAAATCTCACTAGCCCATTGATCTGATCATTTGGAATGGACAGAACTTTCGGTGAACCTGGACACAGGCAATCATATATCAGACATTACTTAGCAAATTGATCTGGCAAGAAGCTCCTCTCCTATCCGTGTCCCTAAAAACCATTACCAGAACGATTTCATGTGTTCTGACTGGTCATTATCTGTTAGGTCAGTAGTTGAATGATATGAATAGAACATTGAAAGTGAATTACTTACAGTAATGAGAGACCTGCCATTGTTGTGCATTTGGTGGCCAGAAGCCGGGCAAGGAACTGAATGTAAGCTTGCATGAGATGTTTTAGTGAAAGAGAAGACATTCCCCTCCTTTCATGCACTCACTCACACGCACACGCGCACACACACATAGAATTGCATTTGAAGTGAGAACCTGAAATCTAGCCTTTAAAAAAGCATTTTCCCTACCAGGCACCTAACCACAATAAAAACGTACTCTAACCCCAACCTAACCCTTACTTTAACCTTACCTCAATAATATAACCTTTATGCTTAAACTTAAAATATCGAAACAACAAAACCTAACCCTTAATGCCTAAACCTAACCTTAATTCTAAACCAAATTCTAATCCTAAACCTAATTCTATCCCCAACCCTAACTTAACTCTGAGCCTAAAGAAATTGTATTCTATATCCCTAAAATATCCTCCGTTGTATGTAATTTAAATCTCAAACTGACTCTCACTTGCATAGCAATTTGAGTGCTCGCACTAACATAAACACACACAGACGCGTACACGTTCACACGTACAAACACAGGCGCTAAAAAAATACACAAAAACGTGCACATGGTCAGAAACATACGCGCGCACCCACGCGCACAAAGACAATCCCACCCCGACACGGCCACCTCCCTATATCCTCCAGAAACTCACGTAGAGCAATTCTGGAGTGGGAGGGGCACTGCCCGTTGCCACCCAGCCAAAGGTCACAATTCCCAGTGATGATGTGTCAGCACAACAGGAGGCCTTAAATACAGGCTCCCGCCCCGCTCCTCACCCCCTGCTCCTCACCCCCTGCTCCTCACCCCCTGCTCCTCACCCCTCATCCCTCACTGCCCATCTCTCTCTCTCTCTCTCTCTCTCTTTCTAACTTTCTCTGTAACTCTATCCCCCCCCTTCAGTAACAGCTGGGACGAGGCGGGGTACACTTCCTTTTTTTTTTCTTTTGATCAATCTTCCCTGTCCTTTTTGGTCCAGAGGTAATATACCGTTATAGCCAGTGTCAGCGAGCTCCAGTTCACCGGCTGGAAGTCAGAGAGCCATTTTGTTTTACCCTCTCCTTTGCGGTCTGGTCAGTGTAGACGAATAAAGAGAGATAAGTACTGGAGCTTTTATTTTAGACTTTTGCGGTACAGAGGTGAGAAAACAGAGGGTTCCACATTGGACTGTTGAGATGCAGTCGTAGTAAAAAGGAGAGGGTTCCACATTAGACTGTTGAGATGCAGTCATAGTAAAAAGGAGAGGGTTCCACATTAGACTGTTGAGATGCAGTCGTAGTAAAAAGGAGAGGGTTCCACATTAGACTGTTGAGATGCAGTCGTAGTAAAAAGGAGAGGGTTCTACATTAGACTGTTGAGATGCAGTCATTGTAAAAAGGAGAGGGTTCTACATTAGACTGTTGAGATGCAGTCGTTGTAAAAAGGAGAGGGTTCTACATTAGACTGTTGAGATGCAGTCGTTGTAAAAAGGAGAGGGTTCTACACTGGACTATTTAGACGTTGGATAATACAAGCAGAGTGTTCCACGTTAGACAATTGAGATGTGGTCGTATTAAAAGCAGGTGGTTCTGCGTTTGACTAGAAGCCATCTGACTCTTAACATGCTTGTTCTATCTCTGCTTTCGCTGACAGGTTTAGAGGCTTCTTGGAGCGACATGGGAAAAGTAGACTGAAACCACTCGCAGGTCACAGATTGATTTGGGGACTAATAAACAAACTTTAGTGTAGACCGTTCATTGATTGAACTTATATAGCACTTAGTGTCTATACATAGGCAAGAATTTGGCTCATCCATCACCACTGTGAAGCACCACCAGCTATCTTGTGTTTCCATCTTTTATCTACTTCAAAGGGATTGATTTCAAATACAACCAGTGTTAGTGGGCTGAATTCTGCTAATGCTGTCGTCTTGTTTCTGTCTTAATGCCTCTAGAGGTTGTTAAGGAGGGTGAGTAATTATAAATGTTTGTGTTTTCAACATTTCCGTCGTCAATTAAGAAAGTCTTGATTGATATCAAAAGGGTCTTGGAGGACTTTGACTCTTTCGATTTTTTTCACACACGTCTCTTTCGGGTTTCACGACATTTCCTCGTCCGTGGTACTGCAACTTGATGTGTCTCGTTCGTCAACTAAACGGAAAGCCTGTCTAACCCACACAAACGTGGTATAGCATGACCCCGTGGGATAACATCTGACCTTTTTGGAAACATTTCCTGTTGGTTTTTGGTACTGTCGTGGTTGTGTCCGTCTGTCTTTCCCCTTGTGGTGGCTACTATCGAAGGAGTCGTGCGTCTCAGCTCAACAATCTAAAGTGATGTCCTCCCGTCTTGTCCACCCACGTTATCTGCACGATCTTAAGGGACCTCGACACGCGATGGTCTAAATGGCCTTGTGACGTCGCATTCCCCTACCCTCTGAGGTGATGTGGGAGGAGACGAGGGGAGGATTCTGGGTTAGACTGTTGAGATGAAGCCCCTCAGCCTCTTAGCTCCTCCTGTGTTTTCCTTCCTTCATGTGGTCCCTCTCCTCCCCCTGCAGGCAGCCCAGGGGGGAGGACACCGAACCCTGCTCTACGGTCACGCCATTCTCCTACGCCACTCCTTCAGCGGAATGGTGAGAATGTGGAACATCCATATTCACAGGGGTTGTGTCAGAAACTACCCTCTCTTCCCTACACAGTGCACTATATTCTATAGGGCCCTGCCCAAAACCGGTCAACTATATGAAGTGGATAGGGTGTCATTTAGAGAGCACATTGTATCAACTACACTAACATTATACTCAAGGGTATCTCCAGTATCCAAAGGAGCTCCAGTGACTGGTTTGCCGCATCTGTGTGAGCTTTACCAGCACCAGAGCTGTATTATTTATGGATATTACTCCGAAGTGTTGTATTAAAATGTCAGCAGGCCTGACAGTGACTCCACAATATACAGTAAATCCTGTAGAAACTTCAGTAGCCCAAAGTTGGTCGGAACGTGACGGTGCCAATGGCTTGAGGTTTGCGAATGCTACGAGTTATGTTTTCTTTAAATATAGTTTTTGTTATCTTGTTTTTTACATATTGTTTTTATATTGTTTTTCTTCTTAACAGTACCTGACCTGTCTGAAAACGTCAAGATCGTTGACGGACAAACTGTCGTTTGATGTGGGGTTACAAGAAGATTCAATAGGTAACATGCTGGCTACTTGATTACTTCCTGTAAACACTTTGCTTTATATTTATGCAGGTGACAATATGATCACTTCCTGTAACTACATTTAACAGTTTGACCACTTCCTGTAACTACAGCTGACTACATGATCACTCCATGTAACTACATCAAATAATTTGATAACTTCCTGTGAATACATACTGTACAATGATATAACGACTTGAATAGTCGCTGTAGCTCCACATCCCTCTGAAACCCTGGGATGCGTTCTCAATGGCTACCTATTTCCTAGTACACTGCTGCTAAGTGCACTACAGAGGGATTGCCATTTGTAGTAAAGCATGCAGGCTTATGTTGGGGAGACGGTCTGATGTTGGTGACAACGTGACATTTGAACTGTAACGAGGCAGAGCCATTTATCAACCAGGATGTGATACTAATGTTCGCTATGACTCCTAGCTAGGCAGACTGGCTTCTGTATAAATAGTTGACCTTGCGGCTCAGGCTGGTCCCGCAGTCCAAGTCGCTGGCCATGTGTACTACTGCAGCGTGGGTTCCAATCCGCCGTTGTGCTCTTCCAGCGAACGCTCTCCCCCGTCTTACCCCGGGGGAGAGCCCCCGTCTTACCCCGCTGCCTCTGTCAATGTCCTAAAAATTAATCTGTGGTTCCTCGACACGGCCGAGGGAACCGAGTAGAATTCCAAATGCTACCTGTTGGCCGCCTGTTTTGGTGTTCCTGGGTGTGGGTGTCGATCCCTAACTGTGGGTCATGGTGCTGTGGTCACTGCTGGAGTTGAAATGATGCCAATATTGATGGTTTATAGTGGAAATAAAGTATATGTCTGATCTGCTCCCCCCAATAAAAAACAATGTTAAATTGTTTACAGTGGAAATAAATAAAGTGTATGTTTGATCTGCCACCCTCAATAAAAAAATAATATTAATGGATTCACAGTGGAAATAAATAAAGTATATGTCTGATCTGCCCCCCCCCCAATAAAAAATAATGTTATTGGTTTACAGTGGAAATAAATACTGTGTATGTCTGATCTGCCCCCCCAATAAAAAAAAATATATTAATGGATTCACAGTGGAAAGAAATACTGTGGGTGTCTGATCTGCCCCACCAATAAAAATAATAATATTAATGGTTTACAGTGGAAATAAATACAGTGTATGTCTGATCTGCCCCCTCCCCCAATAAAAAATAATATTAATGGTTTTCAGTGGAAATAAATACAGTGTATGTCTGATCTGCCCCCCCCAATAAAAAATAATATTAATGGTTTACAGTGGAAAGAAATACAGTGTCTGTCTCATGGCTGATCTGCCCCCCCACTAAAAAATAATATTAATAGCTGACCTGTCTATTTATATTTGTTGTGGCCTTCTGAAATATACCAATGTGAATACTTTAAACTTATGAAATGTCTGCCTCTAGTCAAGGGAGGGGCAAAGTCATCCCTGAGGACAGAAGGTTTGCTCTATTGTATAACTGACCATAGATTTAAAATGCCAATCAAACATTTGCATAGCCGTGCGTTCATGTCAGTGACAGATCTCTGTTAGGTTTCAGTTATGCGAGCAGCCAGTAAAGTTCATATTGTCGAGAAGCCATTGCCGTTAGGTTTTTTTTCCGGAAAGCGGTCTTTTAACATCCGTTGGACTGCCTGGTTCTGAGTCTGATCCTGGTGCTCGTGTCCTAACAGGGGAGTCGTGTTGGTGGACCATTCACCCCGCATCCAAGCAGAGGTCAGAGGGAGAGAAGGTCCGGATCGGAGATGACCTCATTCTGGTCAGCGTGTCCACGGAGAGATACCTTGTGAGTATCGGTCAGACATTTTTCCAATTCCCACATCAAATCCTAATTGTCACCGATTCGCTTATAGTATATCTGACAGTATGTCTATTCCATTCACAACCATTTCATATATAAAGAGAGACTTTCAGGCTTGCAACACTTTATTTTACCCACCATTCTGAGGAGAAAAAAACCCCCCACCAGATCCCAAAACTTTTATCTTAACTCATAAATGCTCTCCCGTCTGGCAACCAATCCCATTTCTGCATTCTATAATGTAACATCGACGTCTCTTCGGTTTAGCTAAAGCCTGAACAGATCGTCAGCTGGCAATATACTCTTGCTTGTGCATTGGTTCAGCCCTTTTGTTTTGGTTTAGACGGCTATTGATCTGACTGTGCTTCAATACACTGACTATTACAAAAAAAAAATTAAATTCTCATCATCTTATTTTTTTGTCAGTGTTTCCCATTTGTTTGTTTGTTTGCTCAAATGCCTCTACTAAGCCTGTTCATTTTCATGCCAAGGCCCTATTATGGCTGAAAAACGCAGACGCTTCTGCCTGATTCGAGTTATATCCCACAGGGGAATAGATTGAAAGAGGGAAAAAGGGAAATGGGCTGTGTTTCGGGGCATTATGTGCCTCAGTGATCACGCTGCCATGACTGACTGAATAGCCAGGAAGGAGACCCTGTTCCCACATCTGCTTGTGTTAGACTAGGGGGCTAGGAACTCCTCAGCAACTGATCTGGGACCAGGTTTGGATCATCACACAGTAATCCTCCTTGCATGACTCCCCACTTGAAATAGTCCTGTTAAAACTTTTATATTCTTTTGATGTTGCTCTGGAGTCTCAACATCCCCTCGGCCCGAATCAACCTCGTCTGTGACAAAGAAATCAGAGGGAGAGCTTAAACGGGCTGGATCTGTAATGAAAGTCCACTAAAGAACCATCGTTATTTCCTGCTTCCTATTTATGGATGGCATCAATCTGGTGAATGAGCTGACACAAAATGGGCTCTCCTCTACACTGAGAGGTGCTGCCAAGCTTAATTAATTTACTGAAAGAGAGAGAGAAGAATGAGGTAGAGAGGGAGAAAAAGAGAGCATGACAGAAAGAAAAACAGATGGGGAGAGAGAGAGAAGGATGGAGGGAAGGAAGGAAAAATGGAGAGGGAGGTAGAGAATTGAAGGTGTGGAACATGAAAGAAAGGTTCAGTCGCAGTGTGCTCACACCTTCAGGGAATGAAATGTCCAATTAAAACAGTGCTTTACTGATTGTGCCCTGATTTCATCTCCACCAAAGGGAAATATTGCCCTGATTCAACTCTGAAAACGCTAGATTGTTCATCAACAATGAAATGAGCATTACACATGAAGGATAAATCATTATTGTTTGGATATAATCCGCTGTCTATGTTTTTCAGTTATTGCCCTCCTTGGTAAAGATGAGTGAAAAGGAATATGAAAACATGTTTTATTTTATTAGTATTGATGTTGAACTCAAAATATGAAATTTTATTTATTTGAGGTAGAATTCTTACCCGTGTATAGTCTCTGGAGAGTCCACAGTCCACACCTGGGAACACTCCTCTTCTGCTTTCTCTCACACACACACACACACACACACACCCTTCCTTCTAACCCCATGCTGTGTGCCCTCTATTTCAGCACCTGTCCATCTCTAACGGTAGTTTCCAGGTGGATGCCTCCTTCATGCAGACTCTGTGGAACGTCCAGCCCACCTGCTCTGGAAGCAACGTGGCTGTCGGCAAGTAGACTGTATGAACTAGGACTGTTATATTTCACACGGCTCTGTGTCACACATCCCTGGGCAACCTGTGTGACCAGGACATCTAGAAAAAAAATCGAATCAGTAAATCAATCGGATTACACCGAGGACAGTATGGTGTGAGAAAACTGTAAACATAAAGCTCAGTATTGATCTTAGAATCTTATGTTTGTCCAATAGGATTCCTGTGTGGTGGTCATGTGATGCGTCTGTGTCACGGACATGATGAGAGTCTGACCATACCTGGATCAAAGGCCAGCGAGATGGAGCAGAGGTCGGCACACACACACCTCATACCCCTATTAGAGGGCAGGGAAGAAAATCAGAAACAGGGCAGGGAAGAGAAGAGAAGGGGATTGTAAAGTACAAACTTGCAACTATGCAGTTCAGCAGCACGTGACATCATCATTACATTCCGATAGCTTTACAGTGAATGAGCTTAGCTAGCTAACATGGCCATGACATCACCTACAGGTGAGACCTGAGGTTTCTGTCAGAAAAGCAGTTTCTGTCTTCCATCTGTTCTATCTTCCGGAGACACTGCCGGGCCTGCTGTCGGCCATTTTACCGTAGGCTTGTCTCTCTACCTTGTTTTTCTTACTGGAGTGATGGTGGCATTGGGAAGACGGGGATTCCCTTCGAGTCATTGTTGGATTGGTCTGTCTAAGAATGCAGCTCTCTCACACTTTGAGATTAGTGTTGAGCAAGCCGAGAGCTACGTCACAGGGTCGCATTGACACTCACTCACTGAGTCGCTAGATAGAACTTTAATTGTGGAATAAAGAAAATATATGGGTGAAACTAATATGATTGGCATACTGTATTCACTGAATGTGATTCATTTCTGTTACAGTTTTACTTGTCTCTGCCAAGACAATAGCAGCCTCTGGGCTTACTGCACATGCAATGTCACCATTAGAGCTGTTTTAAACAGCTTTTAATTAACTGCCATATCATTCCATCACTGTTCATTCTGTTGAATTAATGAGAAAGAAATGTGATTAAAATCCTATTGCTCAATCAATTATTCTTTCTAATGCTTATCTGCCTTTCACATAAAATGTTGTTAATATCACTGATTAAAATGTTAGTTCCCATTCAAGAAAGTACAATACAAGAAAGATGACTATATGTTGTATTGCGATTAACAGTGATACATTTACAGGTGTAACTGACAAAACAAGACAAGGTGGGTTTCTTTAATAACGAGGTTTTCTATGGAGGGTTTCTTTAATATGTATGGCTTCTATAATACAGAGGGTTTCTATGGAGGATTTCTTTAATATGTATAGCTTCTATGATACAGAGGGTTTCTATGGATGGTTTCTTTAATATGTGTGGCTTCTATGATACAGAGGGTTTCTATGGAGGGTTTCTTTAATGTATGGCTTCTATGATACAGAGGGTTTCTATGGAGGGTTTCTTTAATGTGTGGCTTCTATGATACAGAGGGTTTCTATGGAGGGTTTCTTTAATATGTGTGGCTTCTATGATACAGAGGCTTTCTATGGAGGGTTTCTTTAATGTGTGGCTTCTATGATACAGAGGGTTTCTATGGAGGGTTTCTTTAATATGTATAGCTTCTATGATACAGAGGGTTTCTATGGAGGGTTTCTTTAATATGTGTGGCTTCTATGAT
>JACXGI010016356.1:0-16036 GCA_016801175.1 Esox masquinongy | reverse complement strand
GGGAAGAGGAACTCTCATATAGTAATAACCTGCTGGGTCTCTGATGTTTGCCACCTTGGGAAGAGGAACTCTCATATAGTAATAACCTGCTGGGTCTCTGATGTTTGCCACCTTGGGAAGAGGAACTCTCATATAGTAATAACCTGCTGGGTCTCTGATGTTTGCCACCTTGGGAAGAGGAACTCTCATATAGTAATAACCTGCTGGGTCTCTGATGTTTGCCAGATGACCCTAAATCCAGTCAGGTAATATTCTTACCCTGCCACTCTGGGATTCTATCTAGAAACCTTTCAGTTAACTGTCAGATGCTCTGATCGCTAGGCTACCTGTTATAGCCTCGTACACAGCCCTAACGTGCTAATGTCATTTACAAAACAAGGATGAATGAGCAGTTTAACTGGTTTGTTGCGTTAATATCCACTAATGACTGGCTTCTGCAGTACTGTAGACACAAATTATATTAACTAGCAGCTACTAAGTTGTCAACAGTAGCTAGGGAGCTTTGGTGGAAGATAACCATGACTGTATAAAAGGAGACAATCAAAACCTTTACAAACAAATTTTCAATAGAAAGAGCAAATTTTCAAAAATCAACCAATTCATTTGTAAATTGTAGATAATCTGAGACATACTGGGTCCGTAGTATTAGACCTCTTCAATGATTGTTAAAAAAAAGTGTCCCAAGCACTTTACTCACATCCCAGGTCAATCTCTGCATCATTGTTAGAGTCATCATCATCATCACCATCGAGCAGCCTGGCCACGGCGTCCTCCTGTTCGCCGTCTGCCCTCTCGTTCAGGGCAGCAAATAGCGGATCAGTGTCCAGGTCATCCAAATCATCATCCGAGTCTTCATCGTCATCATCATCATCATCATCCTGATCGTCTTCCTCCTAAAAGGTAAAATACAAGAACCTTCAATTTCCTGTTAAATTTACACTTATTTCCTTTCACAAACCCTTTCTGATTATTTGCATTTTTATTTGGGAAGTATGATTCCATGTGCATAGCCATGTCTGGTGCAGCTGGTATTGCCAGTTCCCAGAAACCACTGCAGTATAGGTTGGGTTTGAGCACACTACTCGAAATGTCCAACCGCAAAATGATTAAATTTGTCAATGGGAACAGTCTTAAAAATCATAACAACATACATGGAAAAGAGGAACAGTGGTCACAAGTCAAAGCTGACCAACATGGTAGATGGACACTTAACATGTCACTCAACACCCCAAAAGCACAGCCTCAAAAATTATCACAGAACTGAATCAGTACCTCTGTGACCCAGTCTGAACAACAACAGAATATCGTGATCTTTACAAAGCAGGAATTCATGGCAAGGCTGCCATTTGGAAAACACCTGTATCCAACCCAAAAAACACAAAGCCTGGAATCCTGAGCAATGGAAAACAGTAATATAGTCCAATGAGTCATATTTCACTTAATTCTAGACAGGTTTAAGTTTAAGTTGGTAGAAAGACAAATGATGCCTTTAGCCCACGTCTCCTCTGAGGTTACATTTGTTTTTGATGGGATGCAGGTTGTCACATTTTCTCATACCTTGACACAGGATGTGACCCGGTCAGTCAGTGTACCATACTATTTAGGATGTGACCCTGTCAGAGTACCATTATATGCAGGATGTGACCCAGTCAGTGAAGTCTTGTATGTAGGATGTGACCCGGTCAGTGAAGTCCTGTATGTAGGATGTGACCCGGTCAGTCAGTGTACCATTCTATTTAGGATGTGACCCTGTCAGAGTACCATTATATGTAGGATGTGACCCAGTCAGTGAAGTCTTGTATGTAGGATGTGACCCGGTCAGTGAAGTCCTGTATGTAGGATGTGACCCGGTCAGTCAGTGTACCATTCTATTTAGGATGTGACCCTGTCAGAATACCATTATATGCAGGATGTGACCCGGTCAGTGAAGTCCTGTATGTAGGATGTGACCCGGTCAGTCAGTGTACCATCCTATTTAGGATGTGACTCTGTCAGAGTACCATTATATGTAGGATGTGACCCAGTCAGTGAAGTCTTGTATGTAGGATGTGACCCGGTCAGTGAAGTCTTGTATGTAGGATGTGACCCAGTCTGTGAAGTCTTGTATGTAGGATGTGACCCAGTCAGTGAAGTCTTGATTTACAACTCTGCTTCCAAAAAAGTTGGGATGCTGAGTAAAATATAAATAAAAACAGAATGCAATGGTGTGCAAATCATTTAAACCCTATATTCAATAGACAATAGCACAAAGAAAGCATATCAGATGTTGAAACAAACATTTTAATGTTTTTTGAAAATATGCCCACTTGTTGCCAGCAACACGTTTCAAAACATTTTTTGGACAGAGGCAAAAAAAGACTGAAAAAGTTGTGTAATGCTAAAAAACTAAACCTGGTGGAATATCACACAACAAATTAGGTTAGTTGGCAACAGGTCAGTAATATGATTGGATATTAAAAGATCATTCCAGAGAGGATGGGTCTGTCAGAAGTGAGGATGGGGAGGGGTTCACCACCTTGTGAAAGACTGCAAGGGCAAATAGAGCAACATTTTAAGATTAACGTTTCTCAATGTTAAATTGCAAAGAGTTTGGGGATCTCATCATCTAAGGTACATAATATAATTAAAAGATTCAGAGAATCCAGAGAAATACCTGTATGCAAGGGACAAGGCTGAAAACCAATATTGGATGGCAGTGATCTTGAGGCCCTCAGGCGGCACTGCATTAAAAACAGGCACGATTCTGTAGTGGAAATCACTGCATGGGCTCAGGTACTCTTCCCGAAAACCATTACTTCACAGCATCCACAAATGCAAATTAAAACTCTAACATGCAAAGAAGAAACCATATACAAACAAGATCCAGAACCGCCACCGCCTTCTCTGGGCCCGAGCTCATTTAAGATGGACTGAGGTGAAGTGGAACGCTGTCCTGTGATATGACAAATTTGATTTGAAATTCTTTTTGAGAATCAGGGACGCCGCGTCATCCAGAATAAAGACGAGGGACCATCCAGCATCTTATCAGTTCGGAGTGCACAGTTTAAAAGCCAGCATCCGTAATAGTATGGGGGTGCATTAGTGCACAAGGCATGGGTGACTTGCATATCTGTGAAGGAACCATTAATGCTGAACAGTATATTTCAGCTTTTGGAGGAACATATGCTGCCATCCAGACAACGTCGTTTTCAGGTTAGGGCTTGCTTATTTCAGCAAGACAATGCCAAACCACTTTCAGCATGTATTACAACAGCATGGCTCTGTAGTAAAAGAGTCTGGGTGCTACCTGTCACCCATTTAAAAAAATTGACGCGTTATGAAACAAAAACTGTGACAAAGGAGACCCTGAACTGTTGAGCTGCTGAAATCCTATATCAAGCAAGAATGGGAAAACATTTCACTTTCAAAACTACAGCAATTGGTCTCCTCAGTTCCCAAACACTTGAGGCAATGCAAGACAGTGGTAAACATGCCCCTGTCCCAACTTTTTTGAAACGTGTTGCTGGCATTAAATTCAAAGTGGGCATGAATTTTTCCAAAAACAAAAAAATGTCTCAGTTTCAACATTGGATATGTTGTCTTTTTACTATTTTCTACTGAATATAGGGAGAAATGATTTGCACATCATTGCACTCTGTTTTTATTTGCATTTTATGCAGTATCCAAACTTTTCTGGAACCCGGGTCGTAGGATGTGACCCTGTCAGTATAGTCTTGATGTAGGATGTTACCCTGTCAGTGTAGTCTTGATGTAGGATGTGACCCTGTCAGTGCAGTCTTGATGTAGGATGTGACCCTGTCAGTGTAGTCTTGATGTAGGATGTGACCCTGTCTGTGTAGTCTTGATGGAGGATGTGACCCTGTCAGTGTAGTCTTGATGTAGGATGTGACCCTGTCTGTGTAGTCTTGATGGAGGATGTGACCCTGTCAGTGCAGTCTTGATGTAGGATGTGACCCTGTCAGTGTAGTCTTGATGTAGGATGTGACCCTGTCAGTGTAGTCTTGATGGAGGCTGTGACCCTGTCAGTGTAGTCTTGATGTAGGCTGTGACCCTGTCAGTGTAGTCTTGTATGTTGGCATTATAACCATTGAATGTCTCAATCTGCAGGGTCAAGGCAGTCCTTCAGCTCCCAAAGGGCCTTGTCACACAACTTCCACACTGTATATGACATGCTTTCTGTCATTATGCAGGGGTTGGCGTGGCAGGGTGTTAATCCCCTTTAACAGATGTAAAATGTTCCAGGACTGATCATGTCTGCTTGGACATTTAACCAGCTGTATCATGTGCAGTTATAATCCCTGATGATGGTAACTGGGGAATTTGCATCTAGTCTACCTCTGTGATCTGGTCAGCCAGTAGCTGATCGTTGTACGCAGGGCCTCTGAAGCTTGTGAAATGCATTAGCACAACTTGCAGGGTGAATATTGAGGTTTGTAATGGATGAAAACTGAACTGTAAAAAAACTGTAAGAAACCTCGGCGTTACCCTTGACCCTGACCTTTCCTTTGATGAACATATAAAATATGTCTCAAGAGTTGCTTATTTTCATCTTCGAAACATTGCAAAAATCAGAAACATTCTATCAAAAATTGATGCAGAAAAACTAACCCATGCTTTTGTTACTTCTAGATTAGATTACTGCAATGCTCTTCTTTCTGGTTACCCTGATAAATCAATAAATAAACTTCAATTAGTGCTGCAAACGACTGTTAGAATCCTAACTAGAACAAAATGTGAACACATTACTCCAGTACTAGGGTTAGGGCTGATTTTAAGGTTTTATTTTTAACCTATAAATCAATACATGGACTTGCTCCTACTTATCTCTTTGAAATGATCCAGCCATACATACCTATACGTAACCTTAGATGGCAAGATGCAGGCCTTTCAATTGTACCTAGAATTTCTAAACAAACAGCCGGAGGCAGGGCCTTCTCTCATAGAGCTCCACTACTGTGGAATGATTTGCCAATTAAGGTTAGAAATGCAAACTCAGTGCAAACTTTCAAGTGTCTACTAAAGACTCATCTCTACAGCATGGTCTATGATTAAGTGTAGTCTAGCCCAGGGGCATGAAGGTGACCAGAAAGGCTTGATACTGTCCTCCCTTGCTGTCTTGCCAGGTGAGCTCTCATCGCCACTGGGATGCCCTCCCTCCAATGCCATTCGGGGGCGGAGTCACTGGCTTATTGTTGTCTCTCCGTTGCGCACTTGTGCAATTGGCCTGTACTCTGCTGGCTATACTCGGCCCTCATTCAGGGTGGTTGAGGTTGGTGGGGGTCCCCTTGGTTGATGCTTGGCAATGTAGGTGGATTGATTTCCTGCCTGTTGGGCCCTGTCCGGGGCCTCCCCCGGATAGGGCCACAGTGTCACTGGACCCCCCTGTCTCAGCCCCAAGGTCTTACGCTGCTATACTATTGTGCTGGGGAAGTAGGGTCAGTTCTCCTTCTCCACTATAAATCCCTGTAGCTCTAAGGAATGCGTTTTCTAAATTTTCCCTGTCTCCTGCCGTTTTAACCTAGGAGGACATGAGGTCTTGGCCCACACCTGAGGAGTACCAGGCTTGAAAGACCCGTTGCTGTCCCTGCCCAAAGTCCTCCTGGTTGTGTTGCGGATCAAGAAGATACCTGACGATTTTAGCTGCCACTGTGCTGACACCTCCCCCCGCCGTGTTGTCCCTGTCCTTGTCCATCTGGTCATGCTTCCGACCTGGACTAGGTTTAAATAGACTCTGGACTCAGCCCACATACATTTATTAATTATTACAATTTGTTCTCTTAATATGTTCACCCGGCACAGCCAGAAGAGGACTGGCCAACCCTCTGAGCCTGGGTCCTCTCTAGGTTTCTTCCTAAATTTCGGCCTTCTTAGGGAGTTTTTCCTAGCCACTGAAATTCCACGCTACTGTTGTTTGCTCCTAGGGGTTTAAGGCCAGGTGTTTTTTAAAAGCACTTTGTGACAACTGCTGATGTACAAAGGGCTTTATAAATACATTTGATTGATTGATTGATTGATTGATGAAAATAGATTCCAGTTAAGGTGAGCAGGATTTATGTATAAATAACCATGCACTAACTTTCCCAGACATGATAACACTAAGCCACCTCTAGATGACCTGAAAACCTCCTGGTTGTGACAAGAGCAGTTCAGCTGAAAGCTGTCTTTAGATTCACATTGACAAAGATTAAAATGTGACTCTGTCTTCTGAGAACATCGTATATCGCTGAGAACTAACAGTTGTTAATTAGCCTCTAATATTTAATGGTTAAACCTGAACCCATCCCCAGGCCACTGAACACGCACATCGCGGCAGTATATACTGAACACGCACAGCGCGGCTATACATACTGAACACGCACATCGCGGCAGTATATACTGAACACGCACAGCGCGGCAGTATATACTGAACACGCACAGCGCGGCAGTATATACTGAACACGCACAGCGCGGCAGTATATACTGAACACGCACAGCGCGGCTATATATACTGAACACGCACAGCGCGGCAGTATATACTGAACACGCACAGCGCGGCTATATATACTGAACACGCACAGCGCGGCAGTATATACTGAACACGCACAGCGCGGCTATATATACTGAACACGCACAGCGCGGCAGTATATACTGAACACGCACAGCGCGGCTATATATACTGAACACGCACAGCGCGGCTATATATACTGAACACGCACAGCGCGGGAGTATATACTGAACACGCACAGCGCGGCAGTATATACTGAACATGCACAGCGTGGCAGTATATACTGAACACGAACAGCGCGGCAGTATATACTGTAACACCCACAGTACAGCAGTATATACGCCGGCACAAAACCCATCTGACATTTGCCTTTAGAGGGAACAACCAGCAAAAAGTTGATTTTCATCTTTAAACTTTAGCCAAAGCAAAACACTGCAAGACGTGGCTCCAAATGGAGCAGAATGTTTGTAAACAAAGAGTTACCATCTATTGTGTTTTCAATAAATGACAACAGGGTGGACGGGCTTTTACCTGGTCTTCATCATCCTCCCCCTCCTCAGGCAGTTTCTGTCGCCCCACCTCATACAGACGACACACCGTGTCCATGCTGATGGAGTCCTGGTTCTGGAAGGAAACAACACTCTACAACATGAGCTGTTGACTGAAACAAGTCTGAACTTCACACACACTTTGTATTTTTTTTTTTAGAAAGTTCACCTCGATAACAGCCAGGTAGCAGTCCCTATTGTCAGTACACAGGTCAAATATATTCCTCTTCACATCCACAGTGGCTAAGGACGAAAAAGAAAACCAAATCAGGATCATTTCCAGTCAACCTTCAGGGTCAGTATGTGTGATCCTGGTCTGTGTGTAAATATGGAAACCCCAAGTCCCCACTAACACAGTAACCCCTGACTAGGGATGCATGGATGCGATACTGGCCAAAAATATAGGACTGGGAATCGGCGACAAGGAGTGTATTTAATGAGTCGATGTCATATAACAGACTTTCCTAACATAAAATATCACAAAAATGGCTACATTAAGGCAAATTGTCAGTTTGAACATATCTGTTAACATCATGAATTGGGGCTACTTGTAGACATAGGCATTATAAGTTAGGTGTTTGGGACGGGTTAGATGTAGGCATTATGAGTTAGGTGTTAGGGATAGGTTAGATTTAGGCGTTTTGAGTTAGGTGTTAGGGATAGGTTAGGTTTAGGCGTTATGAGTTCGGTGTTAGGGATAGGTTAGGTATAGGCGTTATGAGTTAGGTGTTAGGGATAGGTTAGGTATAGGCATTATGAGTTAGGTGTTAGGGATAGGTTAGGTTTAGGCATTATGAGTTAGGTGTTAAGGATAGGATCAGGTGCGTGCGTGACCCACCAATAGGCTTATAGTCAGTAGCGTCAAAGGTCCTGAAGGAGGAGCCAAATGGACTCTTCATCTGTTGATCCATCACATCATCATCTTCATCAGCCTGGAGCATGGCTCCGTACATGACGGTGGCATTGTGGTTGAACACCAGTCTGCATTGGTCCAAGGCAGGAACCGTGTGGAGAAGATGGAAGCTTCTCAGATCCCACTGACACGGCTGTCAAGGGGTCAGTTCCAACGCATCTCAGAACATTTCACAAGTTCGTAAGATAGATTTTTACTTTTTTTTGTTAATACGTAAGGTGAACAAGGTGAAAGGATACAATCTCAGTGTTGATGATAACCTCAAGACGGTTGGGATGGAACACTCCGCTCATGTTCATGTTGAACTTGTCAAACTTGTGTATGGCCCGGGCGGAACGCACATCCCACATGACGCCGTCATTCAGCACCAGGTCATCGCTAGGGTTAAAGGTTGCACAATTCCTCTTGTAGTTGTTGGCAAGGCCGGGGTCGTTCAAAGTCAGCAGCTTCTGGCCAGTCTGAATGTCATAGATCTGAGCAGTGGAAAGGTAGAGAAGGGGTTTAATTCACAGTTTGAGGTAGTAGGAGTCTGGACAGCAAATAAAGCCTTGGCCGTACAAGGTTGGATTATTATTTAACGGATGCCTTTCACATATCTTTCAACAAATGTTATAAAAATTGTAAAAGTAACAAATATACTGTCTAATCTCAACCATCAAACACTCACAACTTATGAAAACTAAAAACTGTATATCAAAAGCGCCAGGACAAGCTAGTGAGTACATGTTAAACAGAAGGTTGCTATATTTATTATTATTATTCTTTGTGTTTTTAAAGAAATTAAATTAGTTAAACAGTTAGTCAAGTGAGTAGTCAGATTCTAACGTTTGACCAGATAATATCTGCAAGAGACTTACGTGGGCTACTTGGTCCTTGGTACCAATGACACGGTCTTCTGACATTTTGCTGAACTCTACGTAATGATCATCCGAAAAGGAATGCCTGAATTTGTGAGGAACACAGTTATGTAGTAGAAGAAAGTGTTCATTACTAAAAATGAACAAACAAAAATTTGTGACTCACTTCATCTGGAAGACAGACTGCATGCTCCAGAGGGTGGACAAAGGAACACTCCAGGATGCTGACGTCAGCAGCAGAGAGCCATTCTACAACACATGGCAGGTAAAAGTTGTTCAGCTCCAGTGAATGCTTGTACATCGTGGTTCCTGTACTTGTGTGAGACATGTGTTCTCCTTTCGGAAGATGTGGAGGAGTAATCAGAGAACTATTTAAAGCCCATCTGCCATGCTGATAGCGTTCATCAGACCTCTCAGTGTTTCAACTGGATCCATTTTACAGATTCCATTTAACGGAACGTTCCATAACATTGTTTGTATTGAATACGGCTAAGGTCACCACAACCTATAGAAAAGAAGGAGGTGGTATGACTGTGAGCTGTAGTAGAACTGACCCGTGAAGGCTCTAGGTGTGTGATGGCCGAGGTGTGACAGCTGTAGCTGGCCTCTTCTTGACCGCTGAACACGTTGTACAGCTTCAGTTGTCCCATACACGTCCCCAGCATCAGGAAACGCTCACGAGCTGAGAAGGCACAGCAGGTGAATCCGCTCTCATCGTCCTCCGCCTCTCTAAAGGCTGAGATGGGCCGGAACCTTGGGGAAAGACAGGAGGAGATCTATAAAATGTAACAGATCTAAAATGAGAGTATCTCGGTGCATCTCCCTAGTCTAAACTTGCTTTCCTGTCATTTCATTTAACAACACTGATAGGAAGAAGCCATCTCCATTTTGAAGTCCAATAGCATTATCTACTTCTTCAATGGGCCTAAACCGCCACCTGGAATCTGTTTGAACTGCTTCCAAGTCAGAGTTGCCCTTTCATTGCCATGTGTTCTGGAATGTTTGCTAATGAGTTAATTAGCTAATTCTTCCTGATGACCTGGAAGGAATCAAGCAACCCATTGTGCAGGGAGATTCAAATGTCCATAACACTTTGGATTCCTATCCCCTCCTAATCAGGGATAAATCAGATCTGGGACATGAGATAGTTAATTATTCAGTTGGTAAAAACAAAAAAAAACTTCAGGACTGGAGTAAAAAAAAAACAACCTTCAGGACTGGAGTCAAAAGCACCGTCATAGGAAGTGACGCTCATTTGACTACTTAACAATGGTGAAAGTCCTGAATGTGGCTTCCAATGCAAAGACAAGCTTTTGGGCCATGGTATCCCCAGGGTTAAGCCTGACTACCTGCTGAAGATGAGGTGTCTGTCCAGGCAACCTCCATCCACACCACCATGCTTAGGATACAGCACTCTGTTGGAGAGTCTGGAGGTGAAGTTAGTGGGGGCCTGACGTCTCTCTTTGGGCTCCGGGCAGCGGTGGGGAGTGAACAGGGAGAAGGGAGGACAGGTTGTCACAGGATTTCTACACCTGAAAACAGAGATGATAAAACGGTAAGGTGACATTGGGAACAGCAGCAGTTTGTGGAGGGCGTTGCTCAAAGGAATACGAGCCATTGGCTTCTAAAGAGCACCAACACAAAGCGACAGGTTCCAGATGTCTACACGGAGTACTGTCGTGTAGAAGCCTTTAAAACAGATTAAAAACCAACAAGAGTCAACCTGGCGTGCTGCTCTCTGAGGTACTCTGTGATGATGCTGTCCAGGGCAGGCGGGGAGGGCAGGTGGCGGTCCAGTTGTTTCTTCATGGCCGGACTCTGGCTGAAAGCGCCGTGGTCCGACTTCTGCCTCAGCACCCTGGAATGCCTCTTCACACTACCGCAGGGCCCCGGGCTGCTGGGAACCGAGGAGCGCTCCCGTGTAAACAGGATCCTCCCAATCTGAGGCGAGCCCAGGGGAGGTGGGCCGTGGGGGGTGGAAAGAGGAGGGATGGAGGTGGAAGAGGAGGTGGAGGGGCGCGGCGTCTGGACCATGGAAGACAACAAAGGTGTTACTGCAGTCAGGCGAGCGGTCGGTCCCCCGTTGGACATGCCCCGTGGGGTTCTGGGTAATACAGCAGATGAGGAGACTGGGGACGGCACTACTGAGGGAAAGTGAGAAGAGGAGGAGAGGGGGAGAGACATGGAGAGGGGGCCAGAGGGGAGGTCAGCCTCTAGGGTGAGGGCTGAGGCAGTGTCCTGGAGGCCTTTAGCCAGCAGGTGGTTCCTGATGAGAAGCAACAGCTCTTTCTCTGGGAAGGTGATCCGGGACTGGGCCACAACGTTTGCCTTCTGGAGCCGAGCAAGAGACACGTCGGTCCCTACCAGCAGGGGTTTACCTGACAGGAGAAGACACATTCATGTTTTCACTACTATATTGCTACCTTAAATCTTTGTTTGAAATCCTTTGTCCATCACGTGTTAATGGCGTGTGGCATAATGCCAGGGTTGTGTGATCAATTCCCATTTGGGGACCCATATCAGAACCTCTGACCACTCACTACCGGAATTCACTCTGGATGAGAGCTTAACGAACGTAAAAATGTGATTATACCTGACACCCTCTCTATGAGCTCAGCAGCGTAGCGGCAGAACCGGACGTGTTGGGAGCGTTTGTCCTGCAGCACGGGTTCCTTCATCAGCTGCTGGATGTGTGAGGAGCAGAAGAGGGGCAGCTTGGAGATGATCTGCCTGACGGCGGCCGAGCGAGACAGACCCACCAGGGCTCTGCAGGCTAGCACACGGATCTGGTCGGCGTCTGTGATGGGCATCTTCACCGTGAGGAGTCCAAGGAGAACCTGAAGAATACAGGAAACAGCAGGGCTCAACGTAAATTTTTTTTGCCACTGGCCAGTGGGGGCCAGTGGGTCTGAAACTTCCTGGCCCCAAAAAAATTGTTCCTGTCCCTCCTTCCAAAAGTTGCAATTCATCAGCGTTACAACATAACCAAATACTTTTGTTACTTAAAATGCTTAATCCTCTATGAAATGAATTCTGGATACAGTTGTCCTCATAAGTTTGTATACCCTGGCAGAAATTGTGAAATTTTGGCATTGATTTTGAAAACTGTCTTTCATTTAAGGATAAGGATCATATGAAGCCATTTATTATAACGTAGATGTTTGGCTCCTTTTTAAATCATAATGATGATGAATCACCCAAATGGCCCTGATCAAAAGTTTACATATCCTTGAATGTTTGGCCTTGTTACAGACACACAAGGTGACACACACAGTTGAAAATGGCAATTAAAGGTGTATTTCCCACACCTGTGGCTTTTTAAATTGCAGTTAGTGTCTGTGTATAAATAGTCAATTAATTTGTTAGCTCACACGTGGATGCACTGAGCAGGCTAGATACTGAGCCATGGGGAGCAGAAAAGAACTGTCAAAAGACCTGTGTGACAAGGTAATGGAACTTTATAAAGATGGAAAAGGATATAAAAAGATATCCAAAACCTTGCAAATGCCAGTCAGTACTGTTCAATCACTTATTAAGAAGTGGAAAATTCAGGGATCTCTTGATACCAAGACAAGGTCAGGTACACCAAGAAAGATTTCAGTCAAAACTGTCAGAAAAATTGGTCGGGATACAAAGAGAAACCCACAGGTAACCTCAGGAGAATTACAGGCTGTTCTGGAAAAAGACTGATTGTTTCAAGGGGCACAATACGACGCTACTTGAAGAAAAATGAGCTGAATGATCGAGTTGTCAGAAAAAATACTTTACTGCGCCAATGCCACAAAAAAGCCAGGTTACAATATGCCTGACAACACCTTGACACGCCACACAGCTTCTGGCACACTGTAATTTGGAGGGACGAGACTAAAACAGAGCTTTTTGGTCACAACCATAAGCACTACTGTGTGTTTGGAGAGGGTGTCAACAAGGCCTATAGTGAACAGAATACCATCCCCACTGTGAAGCATGGTGGTGGCTCACTGATGTTATGGGGGTGTGTGAGCTCTAAAGGCATGGGGAATCTTGTGAAAATTAATGGCAAGATGAATGCAGCATGTAATTTAAAAAATACTGGCAGACAATATGCATTCTTCTGCACGAAAGCTGCACCTGGGATGCTCTTGGACTTTCCAGCACGACAATGACCCTAAGCACAAGGCCAAGTTGCCCCTCCAGTGGTTACAGCAGAAAAAGGTGAATGTTCTGTAGTGGCCATCACAGTCTCCTGACCTTAATATCATCGAGCCACTCTGGGGAGATCTCAAACGTGCGGTTCATGCAAGACGACCAAAGACTTTGCATGACCTGGAGGCATTTTGCCAAGACGAATGGGCAGCTATACCACCTGCAAGAATTCGGAGCCTCATAGACAACTAATACAAAAGATTGCATGCTGTCAT
This sequence comes from Esox masquinongy, assembly GCA_016801175.1. Classification (NCBI taxonomy): domain Eukaryota; kingdom Metazoa; phylum Chordata; class Actinopteri; order Esociformes; family Esocidae; genus Esox; species Esox masquinongy. Next base: position 2,834 of record JACXGI010016356.1, on the reverse strand, counting down.
TGATGCTAAAGGCGGCAATACACAGTATTAAGAACTAAGGGTAAGCAGACTTTTGAACAGGGATCAGTTAATTTTTTTCTTCGATGCCATGTTTTGTTTTATGATTGTGCCATTCTGTTATGACCTACAGTTGAATGTGGATCCCATACGAAATTAAAGACACGTGTTTTGCCTGCTCACTCATGTTCTCTTTACAAATGGTACATATATTACCAATTCTCCAAGGGCATGCAAACATTTCAGCACAACAGTATATAAAACAAAAATATTTTGTATTTCTTTCATCACATTTCTAATGATAAAAATGTATAAAAAGGCAAAAAGCTGGTCCATCTTAGTAGGTATGCGGTTGTTATAAGTCATACAATCACCCAATGGGCATCTGCATTTAAATTCCTGATACGACTAAGGGCCCTGAAGACAGATTGTCAGCCACTCGCTTGGCTGTCATGCAGACCAGGTGCTGTTTGCTGCTGCCATGGCTGGTCAGGGACTGTTTGCGTAAGTAGTCAGTGCCTTTGTAAAAAGACCACTCTAGCCGGAAATTTACAACAGATGACACAGTACATCTGAGTTCCATAGAAGTCGAAACAGGTACTTTTTTTTGCATTGAGGTAAAAATGTTGGCTTACATTTGAGCTTATAGTTATCCTTCGCTGCCTTCTTCGCTTGAGTGACTCGCGTGAGTTTTTAAATGTTTTACTGAAAAACAATACCAGACAGCCACGCGTCACTGCTCAACCCTTGACTCTTGTCTTAGCCCAAGGCCGCCCTAAGCTTGCCCTAACCCAAGGCAGCCCTAATCTTGCCTTAGCCCAAGGCCGCCCTAATCTTGCCTTAGCCCAAGGCTGCCCAGACCTTAATCATCCACCATGGGCATATCTCATACCTTGATGCCGTTGTTGGCCTGCACTACTCTCCACATCTTGGTGAGCACGCTCTCGTGGCTCACCCGGCGGCGGCGCAGGAAGCTGCGCACGGACGTGGCGGTTTGGTTAGGGGCACACACACAGTTGATGACCACCTGGAGGGCTGATTTCTGGATCTCTGCATCATTCACAAACACCTCTCCCTCAGCCACGCCCAGGATTACACTCATACCTTCAGGAGCAGAACAGGAAAAGGTAAGATGAAAAAAAAAACGGGTGGGAGGGGGGGGGCTGAGAACACATTCTCATTTACAGCATCGAGCTTGGGGAGTAGTTACAGGGGGAGGACAGGGGATGAATGAGCCAACTGAAAGCTGGGGATGATTAGGTGACCATGTGTGAATTTCAGAATTTTCAGCCACTTTAGACAACTGAGCTGTAGTCCATACGTTCCCAGTCACAGTTTAAGTCTAGTCTGACTAAAAATGAAGCTCAATATAAAATCTTGATGGAAAATGAATTTTTGTCCTGGACTAGGATCTGTGTTCCTTTAATGCTTTCCTCGTGTTTCACTGGCTATTTTTCTCACATGGGTTGTTCTTTACATGTTAAGTAGTTTGGGACAGCAGCTATGTAAAAGAAAGTTTGCAGCCAATCAAGGCTTGTTGTATTCCCAGACAAGTGGCCAGTCACCACGGAAACGCCCTGTTTCTTAAAGGGGCAGCAACACCTAACTCCAAAACCCTTTTCCACTAATGCTAACGTTTAGACATGTCATATCATTAACACTAGAACCGCCAGGCCTTTCAGACCCCCAGTATCAGCCAGAGCGTAACACAGTTTCACGTCATTAGCATACGAATCGTCTCTATTAGCATGGACATTCTGCTCCGCAGCATCACCATCCAACCAGAGCATCAGTTCATCTACTGGGTCGTCATAAAACTATATAGAAGTATAAAAATAATGAATTACAGAATTTGTTTGTTTTAAATGGTTAATGAATTTGAAAAAATACAAGAATGTGTTTTTACTTAAGGTCTTATCATACAAATAAAAATACTAAAACGAGAATACATAGAACGATTATTTTTTAAGAACACAGCCTATAGCATTTTCATTCGTCTATTAGGCCCTACAAATGTACAAAATGAAAATTACACAGCCAATCTATAGGTAACATGAATAAGTTATCGAAAACCCTAGAGGAGTTTTTAGAAAAAGACGAGGTCCATTTCTCCAAATGAATAAACTACAAAAACAGGGCGTCTTTGCAGGACACTCCCGGAGGCTCTAGTGGGGCTATCGAGTTGATGTCGAATTGTCAAGTAGCCTATATCGTTTGTATTATGTTTCAATAATAGAATAATTAATTTGTTTCATTTGCACATCCATTCATATACAACCAAGACTATCAATCATCTGGGAGTATCGCGCATTCATCCATTGACGTCATGCATTCAGTGAGGGGTGATTAGCGCCTGGGTACCATTAGCGGCTGCCTGGGTATCAATGCTAAGTGGCTTGGGCTTTTGGCCAATTAAGTCTGAAAATGGGGTAAAAAAAAGATTTACAAGAATTCTGACAACGAAACAATGCAATATACGCCTATTTAGGAAATGTTATGGAAGGAGGAGGGTGTAGCTTTCAAAATGGCAGTTTTATTTTAATTACAAACAAACGGCAATTGGTGTAGACATTTGGCAGTTCTAGTGTTAAACACAAACACACAGTTGAGCTCTAAGGTGTATTTCATTTAATAATGAGAAGATATAATTACGCTAAGGACTGACCGACAGTGGATCCTGATTCATCCAGAACATCCACAGGGTCAGCAAGCAGCAGTTGGACCTTAGGAACCACCGTCAACATGGCCAGAATGTCCAGACCAAAACGCACCGTGTCAGACCTGGACAGACACATAGAAACACAGACAGAGAGAGGGACAGACACATAGAAACACAG
>JACXGI010016355.1:0-16035 GCA_016801175.1 Esox masquinongy | reverse complement strand
GGACACATACGGGACACATACGGACACATACGGGACACATACGGACACATACGGACACATACGGGACACAAACGGGACACAAACGGGACACAAACGGGACACATACGGGACACATACGGACACATACGGGACACATACGGGACACAAACGGGACACATATGGGACAGATCTTGTGGTGATCTTCTATTCTCCTTAATGTGTTGGGAGTGTTGCAATGAGACATGGCTGAGGAAAAATGTATTGAAGGGAGAAAAAGGTGTTCAGAAATGTGTCATCCGGGGTTCTGAGAGTTCCTATTTGGAGCAGTGGGTAGAACAGCTCCCGGTGGGGAGGAAGTACCCGGGTTTGAAACATGGATTATCACTCAAACGTTACTTTACCTAACGTAATGTATCTTACCAATATGTATGTTAAAAAATAATGTAAAATAGTCAAAGTAGTCCCCTGAGACCAGGCTGCCTCATCTCATATCACCTGGTAAACAAGCACTGAAACAAACACTGATCATGGCAGGCATAGTGTATGTACAGCATGTGTTTGCGTGCGTGTGTGTGTGTATAAGTGTTTGGAGGTGTAGTGGGGCAGTTTCACTCTAAAACTATATTCTGCAGGATTTTCAACAACATCTATTCTCCACCACCAGGTCATTTTGACTGCAACATTACGAATGAAACTGTTTTTTTAGAGGCCCTTGAAACTGTAAAAATGTGATTGCCTGTCATTTTATATCTTCATAAACACACTGTTATCATCAAGTTTCATGCAGATCAAAAAAAACGTAATGGTATTTCATTCAAATCAGAGTCTTAAAACGGGTGAATTTGACCGTAAAATAACTTAAGGGTTAACAAGAAAGAAAAACTTGTCAAGCCTGGTTCAGCTGGCATGTGGGTGGAAGTGACTGTGGTGAGCCAGGAAGGGGGCTTGAAGAGCAGCTATTTTTGGGCCAAGGTTAGATACCTAGTTTTCAGTAGACATGTTTTGGGTAATTACCGTTTACAACACAAGAATAGACAAGCAATATAATGATATTGCAATGCCATATTGTTGATCTCCCACATTCTAGTGTGTTCAGGGTCAGTTCTGCAGCAGAGTGATTTAAACCAAGAGGAGAATCTGTGTCTTGAATGGGTCATCAGTGGACACATCCTGTACTTATGTTGGTCATAATGAAGTAACATCATCGCTGAGGTTCAGTTCATCTCTCAGATCTGAGAATAACAGGTCTGAGAGAGAAGAACTCAGCTGAGTATCGCTTCACTCTTAAAACAGACAACTTTGACTGGGGTCATAGTCTCCTTGGAACAACTGTGACTGTCACAGGAAATACTGAACTTAGTGTTTGATTCAACTGTATATTATGATGAATTACTGAAGAAATAAATTAATTAAACAGAGATGTTTGGTTAATTTATATTCCATCAGATGTACAGGTGTATATGACTCCCACTTACATCTGGTACAAGAAGACTAACCTCACCAAAAGCATCAGGACAGACTTACAGCATCACTAACATCACATCTGAGGACAGTGGAGAATATTACTGTGATGTTCCGAATTAAATAGCATCTAGGAATTCTACAGCTCTGACAAAAGTTATTGCTGTTAATGTTCTTCAAATCGTTAATACAAAATTCCGTATTTAAAGATAATTCAAGTCATTATAAGTCTCATTACACTTGAGTTCATGGATATAAATTCCATCTTTCAAGATCACTTGGTGGAGCATTAATGTGTCTATATTACATGTCCTCTCCTATATCAACTTCCCAGCAACCCCCAAGGAAAAGTTTTTTTTGTGTGTTTGTGTTGTGAGTGTTTTGTTTGTTTGCCTATCCATGTGTTTAAGTGAATGTGTTGTATGACTTTAGTCAGTGTGAACACCTCTGTGACAAAGACACAACACTGAGCGTTCTGAAAATGAGAACAACAGTGTTGCTTTTCTGTTCAGGTTGATTTTAAGTTTAGCCTATTAATCAGGGTCCCTAATTTTTGTGTCCACCTCCTTGAGGGTCCCTCAAAAATGGCTAAAAACAAATGTTTTTTTGTTTGTATAAATTAAGACACAGTTGAAGACCCATACAGTATAATAGTATATTGGTGCCATTATGTTACAGAGGACGTCATATGAAGAGACTGCAATAATGTACACCTACTTCTCAAATAAACACAACCTATTAGATAGTGTGATCTACATATACTTTTGAAATGTAAAAGCTTTTCTTTTCAGACATGCTGGTCTGTTTGTCATGAATGCTGATGTCATAAAAAGGAAGGAACTGACAGTTCATCTGCTATTTGTACCTTGACTCCTTATTATAAATATCTTCAGATCTTACAGTTCCAGTCAGTTTCCACTCACTGAAAGAAAGTTGACTTTGTTAACTGCACCTCTCTCTTCACATCCATCTGTAAGTACATTTAGTGATTTCTTGTTTATTTGTATTTTGGTTATTTAATCATGATGTTACTCAATGGAGGGTGGAATTTCTTTTTCTTTTCCTTATTACTTTCACCTTTGTTGTAGTTCTCACATGATGGTCAGTATGTGTAAAGGATCTCAGAGTAGGAGGGCTGATCTATAGTAGGATCCCAGAGGACACACTACACTTACCTCAAATATCCCATCTGTCTGGATCCCCATAATGTAGATATGTCTTGTAATAAACTAACATCTAAACAGTCCTTCTGTTAGGGGATGATGGATGGGTCCAAACCCAAGAGTCACATGTTCATTACAACACTGACCTGTATTTAAAATTTACCACAACTTAGAAGTTGACCAGGTAGTGGGTTTGAATGTGAGTCAAAGTTGAGGTATCATGTCACCGTAACACATTTATCCCCCTTAGTGTCTGGATTTGATGTAAATAGAAAACACTGGATACTAATTTCAATCTATCTATATCTTTGCCACCCCAGGCTATTTAATTATAGCTGTTTTTTAGCATTATATTGTGTGGATAGGAGCTGTAATTGGATCTGCTGTTTAGTTTTTAGGTTTAACTAGAACTTGGTGGTCAGTCTATAGTCTGTAATATAGCCTGGTTGTCAGTCTGTAGGCTGTAGTATAGCCTGGTGGTCAGTCTATAGGCTGTAGTATAGCCTGGTGGTCAGTCTGTAGTCTCTAGTACAGCCTGGTGGTCAGTCTTCATGCTGGGGTAGCTTTGGTTTGTTCAGAATTCCACTTATCCTGTTACATTTGAGGTTCTTTAAATAAATCAACTTTAGGACCGTGAATGTTTGTAATATGTTTACTGAACATCAGATCGGCTCAATTAGTGATTGTTGTTGTTGTTGTTGTTGTAGTTGCTGATGATGATGAGGATCGTTGATTATCACATTGTTGAATCCTTAAAATTATTCTAACATTATTTACCATGTCAGCATTAAAATACAAATGCCAACTGACATGCAACACATCTAACATTAAAAACATACAGAAAACATAGTTTTCTTAGACCAGCATATGTGCAATACAATATCAGCCTGATTGGTTTTCATTGCTGTGGTCCTGTACTCCTTCTATAATTTACACTTCAATGTATCAGGTGTATTTATTCACCAGTTATATAGTGAGTTTATGTTTATGTTTCTAAGACTACAGGGACGGAGATACAACAATGTCCTTGAGATCAACAGGAAGTGCGTTGGTGGTTTTCATCTGGTCTTTGACAGGTATGTTCTGTTTCTTCATTTTATTACATTATTACAGTGATTCTAAGCTAAGGATGATCTCATTCACCAGTTTCCATGCAATTCCCTTCATTTTGTTCAAAAACATATTGTGTTTTTAACACAATAAAATGCATTTTTCTGGCTCATTGCACTCTTGCAACTCCTAGTGGCCTCTTTGTATTATGTATAGATATAATTAAATTATGCCATTCAATCACTGTACCTATCCCTGTTAAATAGATTTAGAATAATAATCATGTCAACTATGCGTCACAAAACGATCAATCTGTGGTTTCCATGGCAACCAGGCCAGAATGTCCGACTGCAAACAGTTTCATCTTTTTAAAAGTGTATCCTGGTAATTCACTGTATTGATGTGTTATTTATATACACACATTACATAAAATGTGTTTTTCCACCTCATTCCACTCCAGCCACTCCTTGATGCCCCTTTGTAAAATGTGTAGATATAATTAAGAAGGGTTACTGGTGAGATTTAGTGATCACTGCTCAACAATGACAGTTGTAATGAAAAAGACCTGGGAACATAAATAATTGCAATTATTCTATCTACAATAAAACCTTGGAATTGCAAATTAAGGTTACATTTTCCTAAAAGAAATATGGACTTTTTTTTACTAATATCTGGGGGGTAAAAAATGTAATATTAGTTAATAAAATAAATATTACATGCAACATTTGATTTAGAAAAGTATACACACTAAAAGTGTAAGTTGATTGGAAAATGTATACACAGCTTTTGCCAGTATGGTTGGCAATTACTTGAATCAAACACCATCATAATTGGTGGTGTATTTAATAATGTCGATAAACAAAAAAAAATATTTTTATTTTTATTTATTTAAAATTTGAAAAAGGAGTCACTGCAGAAGAGAGGGTTGGAAACCCTGTCCTAGATGGACAGAACAGGAAGAAATGTAAAATTCTACTCTGCAACATTTGAAAATGAAGTAGATTTCAAGCTTCCCTTTACTCACAGATTAGTCTGGTGTATTTTTCTCTACACAACTATATTTCTACAAATACTTATCTCTATTATGAATTAAATTAATCTACAGTTCTAAATCACTTATTTGAAAAAAGAAATTACATCAAATAATCTTTATCATCCACATATTTAGATAAATGAACTACAGTTGAGAATATTGATATATAGAGACCAAGACTGTAAACATATTAACATATTTTGAATAGCAGAATTTAGGATGTGTTTCAAATAAAAGTGACTTTCTATTTATATCCACAGATTAAACCCTGAGTGATGCTCATCAATGGTTTTCATTCACATAAAACACATCAAACATCAGAAGCAGGTAGATGTAGGTTAATATGGGGACAGGTTATTGGAAAGCCAATCAAAGTGTTTTATTGAAATTATTAAATGACAATGTATTTGTAAGACACCCAGTTACGAGTTCTAGTTGTATGTAGAACCATGTGTTTATTTGTGTTTACTGAAATATGAGTCATAGTCCCCATAAATCCTAGTGGCACAACTGGACAAACGCTGCTTTTAACAGCGTCGGGTCAGTGTGTCACAGTCATAGGAAGGCAGGACATGAGGATCAGAGCAAGCGTAGGACAACATCCTCTAAATTGTAACCACAAAAACAACAAAAGGAGAGGCAAACCGTAATCTGAGGCACAACACAAATGGCACAAACAATGATCCACAAACAAAGGACAGCAGGGGCATCATACATAGGGTCCCCAATTAGAGGCAACACAGGGCAGCTGCCTCTAATTGGGGACAATAAAAAACAGAAGCACAGAGATGCCGAGAGGCCCCCAGCCAGGACCTGACATAGTGATCTGGATTTCATAATTGGTTTGAAAATTCAGACTTCGTAATCTGTTAATGTTTAATTAATTTATTCAGAAGTAAAAAATGACTGCACCTTTCTTTAAAAAAATTAGAGCAAACACTTTTAGAAACTACATGATATAAGTTGTTTATTTTCTATAAAGTTGACAAACACCATTAAAATCTGTTCATATTGGAACCACCTTGGCAAAACTACCCCCCCCCAATGAGATTTTTGGTGATGAACCTGTCTGTGGAGCTGAAGGGGACCACAGACATTAACTTTCATTATCAATCATAAATTGACATAAAACAGTGTTAACCAAGTATTATCAATAGAGCCCACCAGGGAGGTTAACAATATCTGACACCATTTCACACAGACTAATTTCCATGTAGTGAACAACCATGTACATTAAAATGGTGGTGTCATGTAAGCTGAGGTTAGGTAAGACGGGATCTAGGATTTAAATGTTTGTTTGTCAATGTCAGGATTTTTTCCACTAGACTACAGGATCTGTCGACATCGTTTAAAATTCTGTCAAGTGTCAAAACGTGACTTTTGCCATCTCACTTTATTTTTTTCTCCAAAATGTAACATGAACATCAGAGTGGTACTCAAGTGGACAAGACATTCCCTGATGAACTCTACATCATTGTCAATGTCGTGATATCATGGCACTGACTTAAAAATGCCCACTCCCTTCAACAACCAAAAAATAGTACTGTCAAAACGCCCATTAGTTTCAACAACAAATAGCCAAATTCCAGATCATCAAGAAGACCAACCAGGGAAGCAGCTACCTATTTTGACTTGGTTTCATTCTAACTCCATTGTGTTGTCTGACTGTGTTCCAGTGGTACAGGGTCAGGATGACTGGGATGTGACCTACTCCGCTCAGAATATCTGTGTCTTGAAGGGGTCAACAGTGGAGATGTCCTGCACCTACAAGTATCCAAGTGGTTATAAAGTCACAACATCCTTCTGGTTCACTAATGATACTGATGAGAAATATGTGAATCTGTTGGATGACCCAGACTACAGAGGTCGTGTAACTTATCGTAACAATAAAAATAACCACACCCTGATAATCACAGACCTGAGAGACAGTGACTCAACTGAGTACAAGTTCAGATTTCATACAAACAAGAACTTTGAATGGGGTCATAGTCTCCCTGGAACAAATCTGACTGTCACAGGTAAAACTGAACTTGAAGTGTTTGATCCAACTGTGTGTAATGGTGAGTCCCTGAGGAGAAGTTAACAATGTTAAAATATTATTTCAGGTCTTCAGGTTGAGGTAACTGCAGGAGTGAATGCAACACTGACCTGTAGAACCACCTGTTCACTGGCTGGTAACCCCACCTACATGTGGTACAAGAACGGACAACAGATAGATGAGAGCTCCTCCCCCCAGTACAAAGACTCAGTCTACAGTAACTATGAAGACAGTTACTCCTGTTCTGTTAAAGGTCATGAGGATCTCCACTCTCATACAATGTGTGAGTGTTTATTTATACATCATGTTAACAGCGTGTAACCTCAGTGTGTTGGTTTCATTATGTGTTCTGATACCAGTAATGCAAGTATTTATAGAAATAACTAAGACAATGTCCTCTCATTATGTCACTGTGTTTAAGGTGTTCTGGGTCAGAACTGCAACAGAGTGACTTACAACCAGAGGAGAATCTGTGTCTTGAAGGGGTCATCAGTGGACATATCCTGTACTTATGTTGGTTCTTATTCTGTCATGTCATCACTGTGGTTTAGTCCTCAACAGAGTGGTAGGTGGAGGGATAAGTTGATCCCTGAGGACCTAACCACAGACCCAGGGTATGCAGGTCGGGTGCAATATCCTGACCAAGAGAGTACAAGATACAGAGGTCCCTTCACCCTGACAATCACAGATCTAAGAGAGGAGGACTCAGCTGAGTATCGCTTCACTTTTAAAACTGATGACTTTGAATGGGGTCATAGTCTCCCTGGAACAACTCTGACTGTCACAGGTAAAATTGAACTTACAGTGTTTGATACAATTGTGTATCATGATGAATTACAGAAGAAATGAATGTATATTTCAGTTTCCCCAGAGGTGTGTTTGGTTAATTAATTTTCCATCAGATCTACAGGTGAAGATGACTCCTACTACAGTGACTGAGGGACAGAATGTAACACTGACCTGTATCACATCCTGTCCTCTGACTGACAACCCCACCTACATCTGGTATAAGAAGACTGTAACCTCACCAAAAGCATCAGGACAGAGTTACAGAATCACAAAAATCACATCTGAGGACAGCGGAGAATATTACTGTCAGGTCTGGAATGGAAGAGGATCTAAAAACTCTTCAACTCTGATGGTCACTGTTGCAGGTAAAATTTAGTCTTCCATGTTTCAATACAAAATGACGTTTCAACATAATCTAATCTTTATACTTCCTCTAATTACACTTTTATTTATACATGTATGTGTTGTCCTATGTAATCCCTTACCAAGTAGTTCTTTATGCTGTTTATTTGTTTAATACAACATGCATGTATTCATACCATCTTGTATTTTAGGGACTAGATCTTTAGGAATGAAAATTGTTGTTCTGGTTCTCATCCTTTGTCTCTCTGGATTCATCTGGTTCAGGTGAGGAGACATTTATATTTTTTAAAACCAAATGTCATTTTACACTCAGATGTAATTAATTTATTAATTAATCTTGTGCTAAGAAGGAAGAATGCTTCCAACTCCACCTCCTCTGACAACAGAAACATCAGAGACACAGAAGACAAGGGACAGGTCAGAAGGTTTAAATAGATTAATATATTTTGAAATGATGGGTTATGTTTCATAGCACATTCTCTCTCCTCTCTCTCTCTCTCTCTCTCTCTCTCTCTCTCTCTCTCTCCAGAGTGTCCATCCTGACCCTACCAGTGACATGTACACAGCTCTGAATATGAGGAACAGATCCCCTGAATATGAGACTCTGGATGTAATTACATTATCATAAATTATTATTTTCATGTCTTTGTGTTTTTGTGTTATTTACAATATTTGAGTGTTGATTGAAAATAAATGTAATCTCCCTCTCTACATTTCTCTCCCTCCCCCACAGAGTGTCCATCCTGATACTAACAGTGACATGTACTCATCTCTGAACATGAAGACCAGGTCACCTGACTATGACACCCTGGTAGTAAGTATTGTGATGCATCCTCTCCTATATCAACTCTGGACCAGCAACTCCAAGTGAGATGGGTTTTTTTTTGTATGTGTATATATGTGTGTGTGTGTGTGTGTGTGTGTGTGTGTGTGTGTTTGCCATTTGCAAGTGAGTTGTGTGTTAATTGTTTATTTAGTGTGTTTTCCTCCAGAATGTGAGACTCCTCTGTGACACCGAGATACACACTGAGACTTGTATTTATGAGAACTGTAGAGAACCATCACAGAACCTGGACTGAAGAGAATCACAACAGAACCTGGACTGAAGAGAACCACCACAGAATTGGCATCATATTCAAAGTTAATTTTAACATCTCTATTCTATTTCTATAATTCTTCTACCCTATATTGAAGATGTCCATATGACAAGCTTGACCTAAATGTGGAGGTGAATTTAGTTTCATAGTAATGATAATGATGATTAAGTATATTTAGATTTTAACTGCGCAAGAGGTTAAGAGCATGGTTTGGCCTACTGATTACTGATGATATGAGACATTTGTTAGCAGGTAATGATGGAGATGACATTCATGTGGGCTCTGATGGTGTCAAGTACTTGTATGCCATGGATCAGAGAATAACCATGCTGAGTGAGGTTATAAGCACTGTCCAAAGTTTTCGCTCATCATGAGTATTTGCAAAGTGGTTTGCATCTAACGTACACATAGAAGTACCACATATTCCACCAGATGCAGAGTTAACACAGTAGCACAGTTGTTCTCTTGTGATGTGCTTGTTGGCACAGCAATTGAAAAAATGTCTCATGTCATCGCTCGCGTAAATTGGTTCCAAAAACATGCAAATCAATATAATTTCAAGCCCCCTGTACAGGTTTGGGGCACAGTGTTGGAATCAGGATCAGAGGCCCAGTTTATTCCAGTTCAGAGGTAGGAGGCTTAGTTTATTCCAGTTCAGAGGTCAGGGGTCCAGTTTATTCCAGTTCAGTGGTCAGAGGCCCAGTTTATTCCAGTTCAGAGGATTATAAAGCTCTGTGCATACTGCCGTTATAAAGTGCAATTTGCTAGAAATACAGAGACTGTCACAGTGGTTGTACCTGTATTGAGTCGGGCTGCTTGATAGGCTCTAGGTTTTTTATTGTTGTATATCACTTTTTCTTGAACTTTGCAATATAATGAAAAAAAACGTCTTGTGAATCTGAATCCTCAACCAGCCTTTTTATAAAGGCCTATATTCAATGACTCCTTTGTTATTTTCTGTATTCTTTGTTGTCATTGTATTGCCTGTTTGTTCTTCATTTTTATTGTTTACAAAAATTTGGCTGTTTACCATTCAAATAAAAGTTTAATTAAATGTTGATTTGTTATTGGATAATATTTTAATGAGGGGATATATATCTGACAGTCACTGTAAAGTCATATGTAGTCTGTCATATATGCATACATAGTCAGTCATATACAGAACACTTGTAAATTTATACCCTCTTTCAGGTCCTGGCTGGAGTCCTCTAGGCATCTCTATGTGCCCAGGGGCCACAGTCAGGACATGACTGTGGGGAGCCCTCTAGGCATCTCTGCGCTGCAGTTCTGTTCTCCCCAATCAGCAACTCTTAATCAGAAAGGGTTTTATTGCCAAGCAAGTTTCACAACAAACAAGGAATTTGTTCTGGCCATTGGTGCAACAATAAATACAATAAAAAAGGAATAAGGGAAGTAAAAAAAATAAGAACAGTGGACTGAGCATAAAAATAGTAGACTGCATTAATAAATTACTAAAAATAACAAAAAAGTATATGTAAGGTGAAAGATTTTGTCTGTTGAGGGCTCTTTTGTGTATGTTGGGAGCGGGCTATAGTCAATTTGGCATGTTCATAAGGCCTACTGTTGTTGGAAAGAAACTGTTCTTGTGTTGAGAGGTTTTGGTGCTGATAGACCTCAGCCAAACGGGAGAGCACTGAATAGTGTCCAGCCCCAATCTTTGACGCTCGCCTCCGCGGCCTGGAGGATTGTAGGTCTTGTAGAGACGACAGCTTCCAGCCAATCAACCTCCCTGCAGAGCGGATGATGCGCTGCAGCCTGCCCTTGTCCTTGGCAGTGGCTGCAGTGTACCAGACTGTGATGGAGGAGATCAGAATGGACTCTACGATGACAGTGTACAGCCCACTGTGTCCCCCTCCCATGCATGTTGTTGCGAACTCTGGCAACAGCATAGCAAGATGTCTGCAGGCCTTGAGAAGTTAGCCAAACCTATCTGTTTGTAGGCACATCCTCTATATGTGAGCAGAGCTGAAACACACAATGGAGTAAAAAAATAATGTCTAGGTGAATTTTCCATGTAATGTCTAAAAATGACTAGCAGATGGGAACAAAGTCTATAAGTTATGATATCCACTTGTCCAAGAACCTCTAACTAACCTAGCACATCTGTAATGTAAGTAGACAACAATTTGTGCATTACATTTCTTGCACAAAACCTTTGGTGTGCCTGTACACCCAGGAACTCTGCACCTTTGTTGTCACTCCTGACCGGCCAGTGTGATGTTCAGTCCAAATGGACATCTGCACATTTACCTGGACTGCACATTCAGAATGACTTTCAGAACTGCCATTTGTACCAACAGAACTATTTATCCCACTTGTAACATCCACTATACTTAATACTGGTAAATCTTTATGACCTCCTATTTGCCTTCATTGCACATTTAGATTTGCCATCTGTGCTGCATTTGCCTTCATTGTACATCTATACATTCCACTTGTAACCTACATATACTTAATACTTGTACATTTTCTGCCCTCTTCTATTTTCACTTCTGGTTCGATGCAAACTGCATTTTGTTGTACTTTACTTGTACTTGTTCAATGACAATAAAGTTGAATCCAATCTAATCTGATATCTGAGACTGGGATTGAGGCAGTGAGTCCCTGCCTTTTCTTCTTCTCCGTGTGGTCTTGGGAGAGTCCACCACTTGCATGTTCTTTCTTCCACTCCAAGTCTTTGCTGTTCTTGCACAGGCCCTGTGCAATGTGAGATATGAAGACATACAGCTTCATGTTCTTGTTCATATTCATGAAGAGGACTCTGGATTTCATACAAATACAACCTAAATAAAACCAGCTCAGAATCCATGAAAGTAGATATCAGAAAATGAAGGAATGTCCCTAACAGCCTGATTGGGATCTTTACTTCCTCCATAGAATAATCGAATGTCTATTTTCTGTGAAGATCCATTGATATGAAGACAATGAACAAGGCTATAGAATAACATGTTCTACATAGAGCATGATTGTCTCCTTGAAAAGTAGCCCTTGCTGCATAACGTTACCCTGAGGAAACACAAAGAAAAACTGTATTTCTGAATGTATAAAACGTATTGAACATGCTTCTCTAGACATTCATACACACAGATGCATTTTTTATTTACATATTATATTAATTTAGACATGCTAAACATTCAATTGATCTTACCTGTTGATCATATCATGTCCCCACAAGGTTGCTCTTCATAAAAGGATGTCCCGCCTCCAAATGATGCGTGATGGACACGCCCATTTATCATTGGGATTTGTCATGAACATGTTTACAAGCATTGTGATTGGTAGAAATCATTTTTAAAAATGTGATGAGGGTATGGGGGTTAAACACGTGTTTTGTTGAAGGCAACAGTGTGCAGAAGAGGGTTAAATGTACCTGAAAGGACATCAGAGCATCTGGAATGTTCACACTGCTGCCATCTTGTGGACGCTACCGGAGCATCAGGACACACAGTTTTTCCCCTCAGGCCATAAGGCTCCTCAAAAAGCAACACTGATCTATGATCATGGTGATCACATGAACATTCCAGATGCTCTGATGTCTTTCTATGTACATTCAATGTACATTAGAATATATTAATGTACCATTCATATTACATATTACACTATTACACTTATATTTATAATATTAAGTACTTCTACCCATATTGTTCATATTTCCCATTCTACACTGTAATTGCTGCTATTCTACATTGTTATGTATATTGTTGCTTTATATATTACTTAAATCTTACTGCATAGATGTCCTGTGCCATGTCACAAGAATTTCAATGATCAGAATGACATGTGTAATTCGATGTGTTTGATAAATAAAAAGACTTTGACTTTGACTAAGAGTCCGGAACAGCATATATTCAAATGAGGTGTAGTGGGAGGGGCTTTACTAAGTTACTGTCATCTGTCTAAATCATTTTGATGAAGGAAACATAGATTACCAGACCCTGGTGTATTTTGTACAAGTGACCAAGTTATAGAGGTGTAATCCATGTGCTAGGAGACAAGCTTTCTCAAACAAGTTCACTGCTTATCCTTTACATCTGTTACTGCATGTAGTTTGGACACTTGTGAGAGAGATACATACAAGACACATATGTGGGAGGCTGTAGTGGAATGTTTGCTGTTTAATTTTGCAGATTGAGCCAATGGCTATCAAGCCACCAATATCTATCAGTTTTCATGTTGGCGAACAAAGGCCACGTCTGTAGAAAGAGTCCACCAGACCTTCCAAATTTGGGCCAAAGTGTCTGGGATAATTAATAATAATGTTTTAATTGATGGAGCACTTTATTGTCTCACAAATTAAATTAACTGTCAAGCCTATAATCTACATTGCAGAGGCCTACATACAACATAATTACAGTGGTACAGTAGGTCCATTGAATAGGCAATACAGGAATGGTGTTTTATTCCACTTTCTAACACATTCTAGTTGTATTTGTAACTGAATGGAAGCAAAATGATCCTGGCAGCAAATAAAAACTAAGTATAAGAACATCATACAAACCTACATGATTGTTGTAGGCTGTAAAAATACTTTTAGTCCCAAACTACTACAGGATTGTGCCCAATCTTTTAACTCCATCATGTCCATCATGTTTTCTGTCTTTGTCATAAGGACCTTTTTAAATATCACATGTGCATGTGGTCACATCAACCAATCTCCTCTTCACTAAGCCTGATGATTTAAACATTTTTCATAAATACCCTCTGAACCCCTCAAAACAACACCTGAACACAACAAGACTGAACCCAAGAGAGCTTAATTCAAGAAAGTAGGTCTTGACAGGTCTTGGGATCCATTGGTTTGGACATTGTACTTTTTTAGATTATTGTGTATTGAATTAACATATGAAAAGTTTACCAGGAATAGGATCCCCAATATAGGCTCTGACATCAATCCTGTCCATGCAACACCATTTTACTGAGATGTCATTCATGCAAAAATGCAGAAATTCGAATTACAGGAGATTGTGAAACTGTGTTGGAAGTAGGCCGCTTCAATCCAGTAATATTTTATTCACTTTTAAGAGTGAAAATAAAGCTCTTCTAATGTATTCCAATTCATATTGTTTTTAGTTTGTTTGATCATTTTATATTTTTTATTGTTTTAATGGCAGAGGTAAAATATTTACCTATTTCTACAATATAAATGCATCTTTTTTAAACCAAATGTATGAATAAATATTGTAAAGAGGTTTTTCAGAGTTAATCTCCATCAGATTGTAGTGTGGAGTGTGGGGGAAAAAATGACAATAAGTACCTGTACTCAATATATGTCTGACATTATTATAGGTACCAGTGCTGTACCAGTACCCGTAATGTTGAAATGCCAGTAGGAAGCTCTCTTGTCAAGAACCCTGGATATACATGTATAGGACTAAGTATACAATCAGTTCAAGAATTTCCATAACAGGCTCCATCACTAATGTCCATTGTATAGTACTGGCACATATAATAATGTCCTAGATAATATGTATAATCTATAGATTAGGGCACTGTTGGAGACCCAGTATAACAGTATAATGATGTCCTAAAGAATGTGTATAATCTATAGATTAGGACACTGTTGGAGACCCAGTATAACAGTATAATAATGTCCTAAATAATGTGTATAATCTATAGATTAGGACACTGTTGGAGACCCAGTATAACAGTATAATGATGGTGTCATTTTAACAACCAGATGAATGAGGACGTTATAAAAAGAGACTGCAGTAATGTTGAAATGCCAGTAGGGAGCGCTCTAGTCAAGAACCCTGGAGATTTCAGCAGCACTTTGATGACGCCTGTAAATGGAACGTGCTGATAGAGTAGAGTAACTAATGACATCATGCATTTGTTCAAATGTAAACTAAACTCTGTGAAATTATGAACGCAGTCAGGGATATTTCTGCTATAGAAACCTTTGGGCGAGTCGCCTAAACGTTTTTTTCGGCCTGCCCAAGATGAAAATGACGAAAATACATTCAAATCCACCCATTATTTCGGTGAGAAAATGTGCGTGCATGTTTTGAAGAAATACAGTACTAAAGAGCGAAGATGGCTTTCCAATAGCCAATCCGGTCTTAAAGTCTTTCGTCGGATCTTGGGCCGAATTGTCTGGCAACTAGTAAGCGCCCTAGTAAGATAATCATTTCAACGGAGCCTTGGAGGAAAACAAATTGTAAATTGCACGCGCGCTTTGCTAAAGTGCATCGCCCCCAATGCCCAACTAACTGCAGTTCAGTGCTCAGTTAGAGCCTAGAATATCCTACGTGTGTATTGCATATTATAAGTTAAGAATAAGTAGTCATCTAGCTAATACATTACATTTGTGAACTGTTTTACACATTGAAAGTTCAGAAATCATTGCAATGGACGGCTTACTACAGCGTGCGTGCCACTAAAAACTCACGAGCGACTTATTAGTAAAACACGTGCCACTAAAAACTCACGAGCGACTTATTAGTAAAACACGCACGCACTTTACAATTTCTTACCTCCATGTCACCTCCGGGGCTCCGTACGTTTCTTCACTGACAGAGAAACAGAAAAACATTTTTTCTTGAAGTGAGAAAAATCTCCCAGACTGAAACTCTACCGTCTATTAGCTACGTTGTCTCTGCATTTAAAAGTTAGCTGGGTCATGCTGCCGCCTGCTTTGTAGTTTTGTGAATAATTAGACATGTAGTTAGATAATGGGTTAAAATTTTGCCTGTAGAACCATGGAAAAAGGCAAAATTGTGTAATTCTTCACCTCTTAGAGTAAGAGGCTAGGAATGGAAACTAGGTTAGTAAGGTGACCACAAATCCTAAACAATTCACTGACAAATGTTTTTAATAAAATTTTAAATATAAATAATATCTCAAATTTTAATAACCCCCTGTAACTGCTTTCTACAATTGAAGTACATTTTTAGATTGAAAAATTGTAAAGTAGTGAGCCAGTCATTGATGCTCGGGTAGAGATGCTGGATGAGGGGCATGCAGGAGTTGGAAGACAGAGTGTCCCAGAGAGTAGTGAGACTGACTGAACCAACAGAGAGACAGGAGTTGGAAGACAGAGTG
>JACXGI010016354.1:0-16154 GCA_016801175.1 Esox masquinongy | reverse complement strand
CCGACACAGCCCCGACACCAGCCTGACACAGCCCCGATACAGCCCCGACACTGCCCCGACACAGCCTCGACACCGCCCCGATACCGCCACGACACCGCCCCGACACCGCCCCGACACCAGCCTGACACAGCCCCGATACAGCCCCGACACCGCCCCGATACAACCCTGATACAACCCTGATACAACCCTGACACAGCCCCGATACAGCCCCGACACCGCCCTGAGCAATTGAAATGAAGAGCCAACTGTAAAAACATGGGCTCTTGTTAAACACCATTCCAACTACGCACAAAACAGGTAGACAAGCATCCCAAAAATACTTTTCCAAAAAGACCTGGGGCATGGAGCCCTGTAGCCAAGGACTAATGGTGCCACTGGTTCAACCTCCAATAATGTTTATTATTCACTCAGCATCCAATAATGAGTGAATAAATTATATTAATTATTCAATTTTAAATTAAATTAGGTAAAACTTTATTTTGAGATTCCCAAAAATGTGTCTGTAGATGCTCTACAGATTATCTACTGATTATAATCCACTAAACCTTATCCTAACTTTAGCCTTTATCCGAAGCCTAACCTTAACCCTTAACCAAAACCTTCTGAAACTAACTCTAACCCTAATCTTAGCAAGCAGTTGCTTATCAACAGATAGCATGTTGATCGTTTGTTGATACTATAACTGATATATGGAAATTGGGACTCTCAACATAAAGTGTAACCTTAAATTACATTTATTACTCACAGATTTGAATGTTCATTGTCACAGTTCATTAGTGAAAGAAAGCCTTGTAATCCATATAAAGGAGCACTGTGTAGAATCCTGCCTATAAGTTGAGATGGATAGTACTACCTAGTCCAGGATGGTTTAGGTTGGGATGGATAGTACTACCTAGTCCAGGATGGTTTAGGTTGGGATGGATAGTACTACCTAGTCCAGGATGGTTTAGGTTGGGATGGATAGTACTACCTAGTCCAGGATGGTTTAGGTTGGGAAGGATAGTACTACCTAGTCCAGGATGGTTTAGGTTGGGATGGATAGTACTACATAGACCAGGATGGTTTAGGTTGGGTTGGATAGTACTACCTAGTCCAGGATGGTTTAGGTTGGGAAGGATAGTACTACCTAGTCCAGGATGGTTTAGGTTGGGATGGATAGTACTACATAGACCAGGATGGTTTAGGTTGGGATGGATAGTACTACCTAGTCCAGGATTGTTTAGGTTGGGATGGATAGTTTGTTTTGTGGTTATATGCTTTGGAAAGTATTCAAACCCCTTCACTTTCTCCACATTTTGGTAATTTATAATTGATTTTTTTTACCATGGTTACATACACAATACTCCATACTGACAAATCATGACTCCAGAAATTGGATTGGCAAATTTAATTGATTAAACATGATTTAGAAAAGCACACACCTGTGTATATGAAGTCCAAGGAGCTCTCCGTAAACTTCCAACATTTTCTGGAGAACATTCCAGAAGGATAAAATTTTCTGCACTTCTTAAACAATCAGGCCTTTAAGTTAATGTGGCTAGACAGAAGGCGTATGAGCCATAAAAGGCATATGACATGATGCCAGAAGGACATTGAGAGGATCAGGAAAAAGATTTGCTGGTCTGATGAGATCAAATGTGTTTTTGGTTTGTCATTATGGGGTATTGTGTCTAGATTGATAGCAAGAAATAATCTAATGAATGATGAATTCATACACAATACAACAAAATGTTGAGAAAGCAAAAGGGTCTGAATACTGAATATTTCAATAATAACCAGTCTATACAACAATAAGCATTTTATATTCAATAAGAACTAAACATGTTATCTCAAATAAACAAAATGGATCTTATAAATGACTAAACATAAGGCATGAGGGGTTGTAGCATATGGCCAATATTACACAGCTAAGAGCTCATATGCACAAGGCATCGCAGAGTGCCCGGGCACTGTGCTTAGCCATGGCATATTGGCCATGTATCACAAACCCCAGAGATGCCTTATTGCTATTATAAACTAGTTCCTAACACAACTAATGCTGTAAAAAGTGATGGGATGTCATACCCATTGTATACAGTCTCTTATAAAACGGGTGGATTGAATCCTGAATGCTGATTGGCCGATAGCCATGGTAAATGTGAGGTATACCATGGGTTTGACATGACATCACTTCCTACTGCTCTAATTACATTGGTAACCCACATATATGTGCAGTAAAGCATCCTGGGGGTTTGTGATATATGGCCAGCATACTACAGCTAAGCGCTCGTAACTTATTGCTTACTTATACTCCAGCTATCAACATGGCCACGGGAAGATGGTTTGAAGGGGGTGCTGAGCAGTCTAGACGAAGCGTGCTTGTCGGCGGTATTGACGCGCATCAGCTAAACGATCGGACGGATGACACGCATCAGCGAAACGATCGGTCGGATGATGCGCATCAGCCAAACAATCGGATGGATGACGCGCATCAGTCAAACGATCGGACGGATGACGCGCGTCAGCCAAACGATCGTACAGATGACGCGTGGCTATCAGTTGCATTGATGCACATCACAGCAACAATGGACAGATGGCACTTGGCCATCGGCAGTAGTGACAGACAAAATACACGTACAGGCTAAGACAAGGGGGGGCTACAGCGCCCCCAGAACCTCTACTTCTCACGGCTATGGACCAGCCAATCAGCAATCAGGATTTCAAGCACCTGGTTTATAATTTTTTTAAAAGTCACTATGATATGTAATTGCCCAACCTGAAAAACCTTGCTCCTGGCATTTCTGTAGTACGCTTTCAGGCTTTTTACTTTACATTACCACCCTGCAAGCAAAATAATGTTGTTAGGGCTTCCATTAAGCGCTTCCTGAATGTTCTACAAATCGTCCTCAGAGACATTCATTGGAAGTAAATATGACCTCAACGGAACCATGCCATAACGTCAGAACAGCGTCCTACTGAGAACCAGGCAACTCCATTAATGATGTGCCTTGGGCTCTCTTAAAACTGCATTTGGTTTGGCTGACGTTTAATAATTGTAGTGGATACATTCGAGCTCCATGATGACGCACATTCATGTAAGTGATTAAGCAGGCACAAAGTCTGTGGATACGAATCATTGGTGAGGTTAGACAATTTACTACAGATATGGCTATTGTAGGCTAAACTTCTAGCTAGTACGACCAGCCTTGATAGAATAACAACTTAATGCACTTGCTGACATACCTAGCGAAATAAGAAATGTGAAAACTTGGATAATATTTGGCTAGCTTTTATTTAGCCAAATCCCTAATTTACTGTTAGTTGACGTTACAGTAAAACCTTTCATTGTAAAAACGTATTTGACCTGAGTCTATATGGATGTGAGAAATATACAACCGGAAACATTGTTCCGGGCCTACTCTACGTAGGCCTGGGTGGGCCATTTAGCAGGCTCAAAAATAAAATTACTTACTAGTCAGTCAATGTTAGTATTCAGTACTATTGAGAAAGTTGCATAGTTATTAAATGCAACCCCGTTTCCAAAAAAGTTGTGATGCTGGGTAAAATGCAAATATAAACAGAATGCAATGATATGCAAATCATTTAATCCCTTTATTTAATTGAAAATAGTACAAAGACAACATATCAAATGTTCAATCAGAACAATGTTATAATTTTTGGAAAAATATATGCCCACGTTGAATTTGATATCAGCAACATGTTTCAAAAAAGTTGTGACAGGGGCATGTTTATTCCTGTGTTGCATCTCCTCTTCTCTTAAAAACACTCTGTAAGCGTTTGGGAACTGAGCAGACCAACTGCTGTAGCTTTGAAAGTGAAACGTTTTCCCATTCTTGCTTGATATAGGATTTCAGCAGCTCAACAGTTCGGGGTCTCCTTTGTTGTATTTTTTTGTTTTGTAATGCGCCAAATGTTTTCAATGGGTAACAGGTTTGGACTGCAGGCTGGCCAGTTTAGCACTTAGACTCTTTTACTACAGAGCCATGCTGTTGTTATGTGTAGAATGTTTTTTGGCATTGTCTTGCTGAAATAAGCAAGACCTTCCCTGAAAAAGATGTTGTATGAATAACAGCACATGTTGCTCCAAAACCTATATATATTGTTCAGCATTAATGGTGCCTTCACAGATGTGCAAGTCACCCATGCCATGTGCGCTAATGCACCCCCATATCATCATTGATGTTGGCTTTTGGTGAACCCCTCCCCATCTTTACTTCTGAAAGACTCATCCTCTCTGGGATGGTCTTTTATACCCAATCATGTTACTGACCTGTTGCCAATTAGCCTAATTAGTTGTGAGATATTCCATCAGGTTCTTTTTTCGTATTACTCAACATTTCTAGTGACATTCAGTTACCTGTGTAGAAAGCAAAGTGATTTGAATGTGGCCTAGCTATCAATGAAAACATTGAACAATGAAATGTTCATGACCTGTTTTTTGGACAGTAATATAATTCCATTCTTAAACATTCAATTATGCCTTGGGCCCTGGGATTCCAGTCAGCGTCCCTGACTACAACATTGGTAATGATCGAGTTATACACAGCTTTACTGAGTATTGATCCAGATGTACACAGCTTTACTGAGTATTGACTGAGATGTACACAGATTTACTGATTATTGACCAAGATGTACACAGCTTTTCAGAATATTGATCCAGATATACACAACTTTACAGAATATTGATCTAGATATACACGGATTTACAGTACATTGATCCAGATGTACATAGCTTTACTGAGTATTGATCCAAATATACACAGCTTTACAGAACATTGATCCAGATGTACACAGCTTTACTGAGTATTGATCCAGATATACATAGCTTTACAGAGTATTGACTCAGAAGTACATATTTTTACAGAGTATTGATACAGCTCCACTAAGTATTACTCCAAATCTACAGAGTTTTACAGAGTATTGATCTTGATATGCACAGCTTTACAGAGTATTGATCCAGATGTAGACGGCTTTACGGTGTATTGATCCAGATGTACCCAGCTCTACCAAGGATTGATCCAAATATACACAGCTCTACCAAGTAGTAATCCAAATATACACAACTTTATAAGGTACTGATCCAGATATACAACTCTGAAGAGTAATTAACATAGAAAATGATACACAACACAGAAAGCAAATTATTAATTAATCAGACATTTAATATACAGGGCATTAGGTGACATATTGGAAGTGACTGTCTCTCTCATACTAATGACAGGCCAGGACATAATCAGCTGCCAGGTCTATTGTCTCTGTTTCCTGCTGACAGAATGCTGATATTCTCCTCAACAGACAGTTATCCTGGCAATTCTTTCTTCAAATTTCAGAAAACATCTACCGTTATGCTACTGCTGCCGAACTCCCTGTCGTCATTTGACATTCTTCATAAGTTGAACATATGATCTATATGCTTTATCACCTAATATCATGTGAAACGGATGGACGAGAAAAATCCATAATATCATTGTGGGAGAACAACTAGATATGTTAAAGTACAGTGTTCCTTAGGTTTGAGACACTTACTGTGGATTGAATGAGTATTTATCCTCCTTGGACTTTTTTATATCACTACCTTTCTTTGAGGCTTTCAAAAAAGCTCCTTGGTCTTTATAGTTGAGTTTGGAGTTGAAATTTTAAAAAAATCTACCCGAGGGACCTTACAGATGTTGTATGTCATGGTGACAGACGAAGGGGTAGTCAATAAAAAATACATGTAAATCACTACTATTGCTCACCAAGTTAGTCTATGTAACGCATTGTGTGATTTCCTGAACCACATTTTACTTATTAACTCGTTTTTCAGCAGGCATGCTTCACAAAGGATGAACACTTGAAATGACTATGGTATATTTTAGTTATTCATTTTCTATTCATTTGATTGTTTTGTGTGGAGCAACCACAGAAACACAAATTTAATCCATTTCAATCCCACTTTGTAATGCAGTAAAATGGAAAAAAAATCCAATCTCTCATAGACAGAGGGTGAAGCTGTTTCCCTGTGAGAAAGAGGAAGTGGGGTATCCATGTTAAGATACACATTAGTGTATGTGTGTGTGTGTGTGTGTGTGTGTGTATATGTGTGTCTGTATTTGTGTTTATGCGTAATCTCTAGATACTGCATTGTTCATTTTAGTAATCCTTGAAAAAAAAATCCTCAAATCTGAGCACAAAGCTAGGATCTAGGAGTTAGCCAGCTAACTTGCCTAAATACATATTCTGATAAAACCTTTTATTTGTATTAAAATGATAAGCTTGAAATGGGCATGGTTTAATTGACACAGCAAACGAAAACACCAAGTTGATCTTTTTTAATAAACCACAAAAACCTAGAGTTATTTCTGGTTGTTTATCACAGTTAGCAAGCGATCTCATTGGTCTTGGTTTGTAGAATACTCTGGGCAACAGACCACGAAATAAAATCAACACCAAATGTGGGTCAATTTTGCAAGAGGCGGGTAAATCTGTCAACCTTACTAGCCAGCGAGAGGATTGGGAACAACTTTTTCATAGCCAAAATGACTGCCATATTTACCAAGATACATGAACACTACAACGTAAATGAAGGACTTGTATTTTGACACTTGTCCTCTAGTCTCATCCCTAACCCGGGCTTGATTTGCATGCACAACATTCAACAGAATCGAGCCACTTACTAAATGAGGGTACATTTCTTGGGGCTGAGGGAGGGAGTGAGGGGCTGAGGTGTGTGTGAGGGTGTGTAAGGCAAGGAAATTGTGTCAAGTTACCCTGAAAATAAGCACATTTTCTGTACTTAAGCACACGCTTGCATTTACTGTGATCCTTGCCCTCATTTTTGGCTGTAAAAAATCCAAGTGGCTGGTACAATTTTACATAATTTTATCCGCTGCTCAAGACCAAGGAATGGAGCTGAATAAAATAAGCTAATGTGGCAAATGATCAAATGTGTTTGTTTTGATAAAGATAATCCTCTATCTGTGAATGTTTCTACTGGAGGAACTGAGAATAATTTAAAGTCTTCATGTCCATGTTGCTCTCTGCTTCTACTTTCTCTGTCACGACTCATTATTCCTCAGGCTTAATGAGGAAGGGCAAGAAATAAATAAGAATAGTGATATTGTTTGATGTTTTTTATTTTCCTCTGAATATAGCACATGCCAATATCCATCCATCATGCTCCGGGGCTGTTAACAAAATATGATGGAAAACACAACATTTTCTCGTTGCCAAATAAATCGCTAACCCATACTCCTTTGGCACCTGTGTTCTGCATGGATTAGACAGTTGTTTACCTTCAGATTTACGTTCGTTTGAAGGGCCAGGGATCGACTGGGTTTAAACGTTTTGTACCGGGATTGTAACTTCTAAATTAGGACTAAATGCATGCCAAAAATAACACAGTATGAATGCATGTGATTGCCCTTCAATCTGGTACATTCAAGAAAATCACTTCCCAGAGCCTCCAGGTATGACGTTTGCATCAATATTACTTCCTGGTAAATCTTATTTTAAAATAGTGTTTGTTTGGCTTCCTGCAGGGTTCATAATGCTCTCTGCGTGATCACGTCGGAGAGCAGCGTGTTTCATCTCTATTGATTTAGCAGAGACCTCGCTGATCACATTCACACAGAGACCAACTACAGCCTCAGGGCCAGTGGAGTATTCTCTGTCTCACATGCATGCACACACACACACACACATGCTCGTTCTCTGTCTCTCACCCGTTCTTGCTCGCCCCCTTAACTCTTTCTCTTCGTCAACCCCTTATTATTTCCTTGCAGTCTCTTCCTGTCCTTTCATTCTAACTCTGTCTCTCGATCTCTTTTGTTACTGCAAGTTCTGTTTGGACTGCTGATCTTTGGGTTGTGGCAAAGAACAGTTCAAAAATAATGTTCCTTACGTTTTACTCTGTCGTTCGCAGCCACTGTCATTTTTTGCCACTCTCTTATCTACCAGACATGTCTTTATTTTGCTGCAGCATTAACTTGCTTTGCCGTTTTTTAGCATAACTCGTTTTTAAGGTCAGTCAGTCTGTGTCTTTCTTTCTGTCTAAGTCTCCTCACCTAGTTCTTTCAGTGGGACCTAAGTGGCAAACAGTGATCAGTGTGGAGATAAAGAGAAAGATAAATGAAAGAATTAGAGTGTTATGGTATTTCCAGTCCCTCCTGACATTTTAACACTTTTCCATATGTAGGGCAGACCTATGGGATTACTCAGTACACACACACGCGCACACACGCGCACACACCTGTACACACACGCGCGCGCACACACGCGCATGTACCTGCACACACACACACACATACACCATTATTGCTCTCCCAGGGAATGGCCTTATCCTCTTAACAGCACTCCCATGGAGAAAGCGCTCAGTATTAGAGAGGATCTGAGGGGAAACGTGTGTGTGTGTGTGTGTGTGTGTGCGCGCGCGCGTGTGTGTGTGTGTGTGTGTGCGCGCGCGCGTGCGTGCGTGCGTGCGTGTATGTAAGCCCATTCTGCTGTTTATACTGTGAGCATTATGAGGCTGTGCTTTTTGTGAGATGAATCTGTTAGCTACGTCAGTGTTGGCTCAGTAAACAGTACCAGCGTAAAGGCTTCATTATTTCATTCACTCTCACAGGAATACTGAAAGGATTTCCCCAGGTTAGGCTTTCTCCTTTTATTTGGAGTTTCTCTCATATTCTCTCATTGTCACTCTTCCATTCTCTCTCTCATTCTCTCTCCCATTCTGTAATTCTCTCTCATTCTCTCTCATTCGTTCTCTCTCATGTATCACATATATAAGGATGTCTCCCTAAAATAAGACAAAAAGTCAAAAAATATTTATTTTGTTCTCTCTTTCAGTTTGTTTCTCTCTATATATAATTTTCGCTTTTTTCAGATCTCCTTTCCTGGGACTGAGTTTTGATGTGCTCACCTGGGTCAATTGCATTTCAATTTGGGAAATGAGTCGAAATTCGATTGATGAAAAAAGGCTGATTGAAATTAAATGGTTCTTCTACCATGAACTAATTGGATTGAAAACGAATGGATGTATTCTCCCTGTTGTGATCGGTGCTCTCTGTTTTCTATTAGCAGAGTCATCAGGGTGAAAGAGGTTGACATTCTCTAAAAAGTGTCAATAAAAGCCAGCTTATTGTTGCAATCTCCCGTCTCTCTTCCTCTTCCTCTCTGCCCTCTTCTCCTCTCTCTCTCTTCTACGTTAAGCAGGGGGCCGAGTGAGACAGTGCCCCCGCGCAGCCCGTTACCACGGCAACGCAGGAGAAAAAGACAGACCGATAGAGAGAGAGGG
Source organism: Esox masquinongy (assembly GCA_016801175.1). NCBI lineage: Eukaryota > Metazoa > Chordata > Actinopteri > Esociformes > Esocidae > Esox > Esox masquinongy. The sequence goes on along the minus strand of JACXGI010016354.1, from coordinate 6,880 downwards.
AATGAGAGAGACAGAGTTGAGGCGGGGTGGCATCAGTGAGAGGCTGCTGACAAGGGGAGTGAAGGAGACTCATTAATGTCCACAAAAACACAGATTATTTAGACAAATTACACACACACACATACACATACTCCCACATACGCACACACCCGTGTGTGGTAGATATTGCGCTGGTGGTCTCATTACTAGTCATTAGATGCAACTCTCCATGCAAATCACTGCTGTCAGCCAGACATGCCAGCCGAAACTGCGCGGTGTGTGTGTGTGAGTTGCAGACACTACCAGTATAATTATTGCAAGTAGAGGAGAAAATAGCTAAGACCACTGTGGCTCCTCTCTGGTCCCTCATTAATGTTTACACGACACGCTGGTAATGAATGTGTGTGTGCGCGTCTGTACGTGCGGGGTAAGTAATATCTCTGGACATGATCCTTTGCCCACAGTAAGACTTGCTAAATATCCCCTGCCGCCAATTTAAGCTGTCTCACACAGAGAGATAGAGAGACAGAAAGCGAGAGATTCAAATTTAACATTAGAGATGTAATGATAGAGAGGCCCAAACATCTCTACACAAGTCATATACCTCTCCAATAACAGACCACTTTTGTTGCATGGACATTCACAGACGCAAGTGATCTGTTCCCTTTCAGGGGGTAACACTTGTCACCACATGTAAGTGCTACGTGCTCTGAAGGCCATGGCACACTGCAATGATTGTAGACCCTACTTCACACTGTGTTTTGTTGACCACCCACGGCTAGCGTCTCCCTCTTAGCGCCTCGTCTTGTCGAAATCGCTAGTCCCTAGACGCCAGCACCAATCAGAAAACGGGAGAAGAAATCGCTACTGAAATCGAGAAGCGAGAAGATGTGGGTATTTCTTGGGCGTGCGCAAAACCAGCTAAGAAATAGTCAGTGGGGACGTGACAATTGGTAATCGGGATGAGGTGCTAATTGCTCTTGCCTAGACCAAGCGCTGAGCTTGGACGACGGCGTGAAAAACGTGTTACATAATTGCGCCTTTCAAGACAGACCTGCCTACCTTCCGGACGCACAACTCTGCCCTTACAACACTGATCCTTTTTTTAATGAAGAACATGATTTTCTTACTTGGGAAACCCTTTCACCACTTGAGTTTTAGTGTCAACTTTATTGTCCTTTTTAGCTGTATCTCTTCCTAGCACAGTTGCTGAAAGCAATCACTGTATAGTTTTCCTAGCTTTAAACTGCTGTCACTTCCATGCCTGGTTTGTGTTGCAGACCATATCAGTTGTCATGTGATGAGATTCACATTGTTTTGGCTTGTGTCATACTTCTTCTGCTCTTTTCCATCTCAGTTTGTACAATTTCTCCATTACCTCCACGGTGGAGGTAACTGAGCCCTGTTAGTAGAGAGAGACTCAGTGTATTACTGCGTAAATTTAAAACCAACATGATTGTCTATTCCTTCCCCTGACTTTGATTTTGTCATAGAAAAGAAGAACTCAATTAGCACCTTAACACAAAAGTTGGGCATAGCCAGATAAACAGTTTGGAATGTCCCGATGAAGAAAGGTACCACTGATGACTTCAGAGATTCACAATGACACGGCGGGCTAAGGAAAACAACAGGAGTTGATGATAAAGAAATGACTAGAGCTGTGAAAAACAACCCTAAAATAAAATATCAGTAAAATCACCAACAACCTCCAGAATACTGGTGTGAAAGTGTCACAATTTGCTGCTCCCAGAAGACTTCGACAGCAGAATTACAGTTTGTTAAAAAAGTATAGAGATCAGCCAGTAGTTTTGGAACAGAGTTTTATGGACAAATAAGACAAAGGTGAACATTTATCAAAGTAATGGGAAGGCAAAAGTGTGGAGAAAAAAAGGAATACTATCTCATCTATGAAGCATGGTGGAGGTAATGTCATTACATGGGGGAGGCATGGTGGGGGTAATGTCATGACATGGGGAGGCATGGTGGAGGTAATGTCATGACATGGGGAGGCATGGTGGAGGTAGTGTCATGACATGGGGAGGCATGGTGAAGGTAGTGTCATGACATGGGGAGGCATGGTGGAGGTAGTGTCATGACATGGGGAGGCATGGTGGAGGTAGTGTCATGACATGGGCATGCAGGCTGCCTCTGGAACAGGCTCAGTCTTCTTTATTGACGTTGTAACAAATGATGGCAGCAGCAGAATGAGTTCAGAAGTGTACAGAAGCATCATGGCTCCCAATGTTCAAGAAAATGGCACCAGACTGATTGGGAGGCACTTCAGAATACAACAGGTGAATGACCCAAAACACTGCCAACGCAACCAAGGAGCAAATCAGGGGAAAAAAGTGAAATGTTTAAGACTGGCCAAGTCAATCTCTTGATTTAAATTTGATTAAACATGCATTTCTCTTGCACTAGAGGAGACAGAAATCAGATACTCCCCAAAACAAGCGACAGCTCAAAATGGCTGTAGCAAAGGTTTGGCAAAGCATCTCAAACGATGCTTTGCGAAGTGGATCGCATACTCACTGCATTTAATACATGCAGAGGATTGGTGACTAAATATGAAGTCTCCATAGACAAACATTGGCAGTACAGTGGGTCGTGCTGAAGAGCTCAGTGATTTTAAATGTGGCACCTTTGCCACAAGTCTGTTTTAAAAAATTTCTGCCCTTCTAGATCTGCCCTGGTCAACTCTAAGTGCTATAATTGTTAAGTGGAAGCATCTAGAAGCAACAACAGGATACAAAGACATTTTAGACAACTGGGTGCTTCCAACTTTATGGCAACTGTTTGGAGAATTGGAATGGTGATTGTGATTGCAAGCCAGGCCTTCTCGTCCAACATCAGTTCCTGACCTCACAAATGCTCTTTTGGCTGAATGGTCTCAAATTCCCGCAGAGACACTCTGAAATCTTAGAAGAGTGGTGGCTGTTGTAGCTGCAAAGGGGGGCAACTCCATATTAATGCCAATGGTTTTGGAATGGGATGTCCAACAAGCTCATATATAGGTGTGATGGTCGGGTGTCCACATACTTTTGGCCATATAGTGTATATGTATTGAAACAAACTCAAGATCTCTAGGCCCTAAACTACTTTTAGGGTGAGGAACCACTTGTTGGAAAGTTGTACAACAGCAAAACTGTCCTTTAACCTCTTTCTGTCTATGTTCATGATCTTCACCTCATGCTCTCTTTATATACAGTAGTAAAGGTGGTTAGCTAAAGGTATGGACCAGTTAATGAAAAACTCAAATTTTAAGGAGTTTCATTATACAGAATGAGGGCATTCAAATAAAAAAAGATGAATAAATTAATAAAAAGCAAGACAAGGCATGTGACAAGGCATATATTTATTTATTGACTTATCTCTATAAATAGACATCTTTTCATCTATCGATTTTTCTATTGATTACTTTAATTATCCTGCATTTTGTGCTTTGTTTATTTTATGTGAAACATTATCTTGTCTTTGCATTATTATGCTTTATCTTGGCCAGGTCACCATTGCAAAGGAAAATCAGTTCTCAGTTGACCTAACTGGTTAGGTTAAATAAAAAAAAATTTAAAATGACACATACACAAATAATCTAACTGATGCTAAAAGGGACAAGGACAAAAAGGAACACAGCTATCAACAGAAATCCTTCCTGTAGACAGAGGTCACAAAAAGGAACACAGTTATGAATGGGAAGCCTTCCTGTAGACAGAGGTCCCAACAAGGAACACAGCTATGAATGGGAAGCCTTCCTGTAGACAGAGGTCCCAACAAGGAACACAACTATGAATGGGAAGCCTTCCTGTAGACAGAGGTCCCAACAAGGAACACAGCTATGAATGGGAAGCCTTCCTGTAGACAGAGGTCCCAACAAGGAACACAGCTATCAATGGGAAGCCTTCCTGTAGACAGAGGTCCCAACAAGGAACACAACTATCAATGGGAAGCCTTCCTGTACACAGAGGTCCCAACAAGGAACACAGCTATCAATGGGAGGTCTGTAGGCCTGTTGTCTGTAAGTGTGTGGTTTGTGTAGGATCTCATAGTCTCATGTTATGGACAAACTTTTACGTTCTACAAATTCTGAACTGCATTCATTTTATAGTTATTGATTAAGTATTTCCTGCATTGTTTTACTTGCTGAATTCATGCCACCACGGCAAAAACAAATATATATTATGGCTGAATAGTGTGAATGTACATCAAAAACGCTGTAATGCGTAGGATTACCATGCTTTTCACGTGTCCTTGTGTAGAAGATACGTCAGGTGGCGTTATAAGAACACACGCTTTTTTACAAATATTTATTGGTATCAATTCATGCTTACTGCTCATTTATAGCAGATTGTTATTGAATTAGGTTGATATATATTGTATGATTGTTTGTTCTACATAACTCAAAATGAATGAAGTTAATGAAAATAATGTATGTTATTTTCTATATCTTGAAAGGTTCCTGTTAATCTGGGCATAATTACTTTGGATGGTGTTCCTGTTGAACTTGTCCCAACATCCAAATACCTAGTTATTTGGATAGATGATAAACTTTCCTTTAAAAAACATGTACATGAACTAAAAATAGGCTTTTTATAAAGAAATTTGTCATGCTTTACATTAGCAATCAGAAGGCGAATTGTTCAGTCTACTTTTATGTTGTTGATTATGGCAATATTATTTATATGAATACTTCTACCTCAGTTGTAAAACCTCTAAATGTAGTTTATCATAATGCATTACGCTTAATCACAGGTGATAGTTTCAGCAAATCATTGCACTCTATATCATAAAGTAAGTTGGGCCTCTTTGAAATCCCATACACTCATGCATTTCCCACTTTTGGTTTACAAAGGCTCTCATACACAAACTACCAGTATACAGCACCTCTCTGCTATCATACAGAAATACATGTTATCAGATACGATCTCTGAAATGTACAACTCTAGAAATCCCTTCAATCTCCACTGAAACCAGCTTTTAGTTTTTCTGCACAACACATTTGGAATGATTTTCAAGATCATTTTGAATTGGATCAATTGGTGCCTGTAGGGCCTAGATACCTGGAATCTATTGATTTGTTGATTTTCCTTAAAATTCTCATTTGCAGCTAAGTTGCCTGCACCTTTTCTACATGCTGCACTGACAAATAAAAAGTCATTTTATATTGGAGCTGTTCATATTGACAACAAGCTGTAATCACACATATACTCTGAATAGTTCTGTTGTTTAGACTGAATGTAAGTGGAATGTACATTAATTACACTGCTTGTAACATTACCAATGGCTACAGTACATCATACTACCCTACAAAACTTTGTTTTTCGGTGAACTCCCATTTTCAGTGTTTTTGAAAATCCTATTAGATTCTTAAAGCTACATACCATTATCCAAATGTTACTGACATGTTACTGTTGTGCTTTAGTTACGCTAGTATTTATACTTCTGTTAAAAGGTTTTAAAACATGTTGGCAATTTTATTACATAATGGGCAAAGATTCCTCAGTACACATTAAACATATATTTTATTGCTTATGTTTTGAAGGCTAATAATCCAATAGACAATGTAATTAGCATTTAGCTGTATGTATAGAAAATGTTCTCACAGTTAGATGTGACAGTTAGCCTGTATAAGAATTCATTTTTAGTAAGTTGTTATAGAAACTGATTTTGATAATTCAAAAACATAAAAGATAAGTAGAACTAGAACTACAAAATGTTGCAGTAATTTTAAGGTATGGTGAAGAACAACAATGGCAAAAACAGAATGTTGAAGACAGGGTACTATCTAATTAAGAGTTGTTTGTTAGATTTGAGTTACAATATGAAAAGACTCCCAAGTCCTTTTTGTAGTATTATGGTTTAGGGGGTTTTATGGGTTAGGGGGTTAAGGTGCAATCAAACAATTTCACTGCTGCTACTCAGTCAATTCTGCGTTTTCATAGAGTCTCTGATTTTTGTGGAGTTAACGGTGGACTTGATCAACCAAGGTAGGAATACTGGCCAGAACTTGTGGCAATGTAGCCGATATATGGTTTGGTTGGGCCAGTGAGATGACTTGGGAGCTTTGCAAGATCAATGGCAAGTATAATTCATCTGAAATGTGTATTTAGGGACCAGAGGGGCAGAATTTAGACTATGTTTACTGAAGGATCCTGTGTGATGGAGGGAACAATGAGTTTGGCACCTGCTTGTATTGGATCAGACCGTGTTGATTGAGTTACATAATCACTAAAGACAAGTGAGCCAGTTCCTTTGGAAGACATACAGTACATGCCCATGCCTAAAAAATCTAAGCCACAAAAATTAATGGTATGCTGTCGATTTTTCTTTCTAACAGTTTTCTCTTCCCATCACTGGTCACATGTTAATCAGTGTATTCAGTAATCACGTGTTTTGAACAGCTCCCTCTACTGTTTTCTTTTGACAATGTTCTTTCCGCAGTGTACACCTTTCAGTCAGTAATGATAAGTTTGCATTTTGCATTATTCTGTTATCAGTAGTCTGAATTAATTGGCTTGTGCGTGTTCCCGCATGGAATAATTGTTTCAACCTTATAGGGCCGTTGATTACGGAAAAAATTCCAATGGGAAAGCTGATTTGTGTATTTTTTATTTAAACCTTTATTTTAGCAGCGGGGTCAGGCTGAGTCCAAGGGTTTCTTTTGTAGATGAGCCCTTTGTCAATACATCAAAAAATACAATACACATATCTAAACATATACACAGTACATAGTATTGGTATACTATTTATATCTATATGTACATATTATATATATATGTGTGTGTATATATATATATATATATATGTATATGTATATATGTATATATATGTATATATGTATATATATGTATATATATATATATATATATATATATATATATATATATATATATATATATATATA
>JACXGI010016352.1:0-10180 GCA_016801175.1 Esox masquinongy | reverse complement strand
GCACTATTACACTTATATTAATATTTACCGTATTTAATATTTATTTCATATTGTCCATATACCCCTTTTCTACACTCTTTGGAATTGCTGCTAGTTTACATTGTTATATATATATATATATATATATATATATATATATATATATATAAGTTGTTTTTTTTAAATAGTTTTTGCTTTATATTTTACTTAATGCTAACTGTGTAGATGTCCCATGCCATGTCATAAGAATTCCACTGCTCAGAACGACACTATGTTATTTTGTGCATTTAACAATAAAAAGACTGACATTGTGGAACAGGATTGGGAACCATTGATGTGGACAACAATCTGGTCCTTCCTGATTTCTGCAGCCAGGTAGACATGCCTCTCCCCAGAGTGGTGGGATCTTGAATTGAGCACTTCACCACTCACTGAATCAAAGTCTGAAAGAATATGAACACGGTCACTCCCAGTGTTACTTAAACTGGCCAGATAGCCAGCTCAAGGAGGAGTTTTGGTTGTTCCAAACTTCTTCCATTTTACGTTGATGGAGTCCACTGTGCACATGGGAACTTGCAATGCATTTTCCATTTTTATAACCTCCCCAGAAAATATGGCCTGAGACAATTTTCAATTTGGATTGCCATGGCGAAGGGTCCAAACACTTGTGTATTTATATGAGATACACTATATTTTTCAAGCACTTAGCAACTTCTTTTTAGCTTTGTCATAATGAGATATTGTGTGCAGATGTACTGCACACAATGGTAAAATCCAAGATGTACTTTTTTCAATGTCACCAACACATATACTGAATGCTTTAATGTAATTATAATGTATAAACTCCCAGTCAAATATTTTAGAACTCCCTCAAGTTTACCAAAAACTGAAAAATAATGCACAAGTTATAAAAAGGCCTTATTCAGGGAACAGGTAATGGGTGTAAGGTCCTGGCTGGGGTGCCTCTAGGCATCTCTATGCGTCTGGGGGCCACAGCCAGTGCCTGACCGATGCCTCTAGGTATCTCTATATTTGAGTTTTGGTTGTCCCCAATTAGAGGCAGCTGCGCTGCGTTGCCTCTATTTGGGGACCCTATTTAAGTTCAGTTGTTTCTCCACACAAAACAATTATTTGTGGATCATTGTTTTGTGTTTATTGTGTGATGCTGCACTACAGTTCTTGGTCAGTTTCTCTCATTTTGTTTCTGTGTGAAGAAGGAATAAAGGAATGTTTCACTACAGCTCTGCGCTTCGTATCCTGCCTCCCTGCGACCGTGACAATGCGTTAACAAATTACAGCTGTTATGCAGTAATATGGAAGTAATTTAAGCTTTGAAAGTTGATGCTAACAATTCCTTGAGGTGTCTCAACTTTAGTTGATTACTTACAAACCCTATGTCTGTTTAAAAGCAGTGTTGAAATAGGCTGTGTTACTATACCCTCTTAAGCATTATTTGGACAGTATTGCACAGCAGGAAGTAGTGTATTGCTATCATAATGGCCATAAAATGTCAATTAACAAAGGAAGACAGACCATTATAAACCTTAAAAGTGTAGGTCTTTCCTTAATAGAAATCGCAAAGAAAGCCAAGGTGTCAGTGAGAACAGTTTTCCACACCATCAAATGGCACTTGGAAACTGGAGGAATCTCTGACAGGAAGATGTCTTGCAGACCCAAATCCACAACAGAATCTCAAGACAAGTTTCTGAGTCAGCAGGTTGCATGATAGGTGCCTCACAGGACAACAACTTCAAGCACAACTTAACACTGGTCAAAGTAAGCAAGTCTCAGTTTTAACTGAGAGGAGAAGACTTTGAACTGCAGGTTTGACAGGTTGAGTGGCAGTGAGAAAGTCATTGCTAAGATGACAAAATAAGAAAAATAGGCTTGCCTGGGTCATGAAGCACAGCCAGTGGACTACTGAAGTCTGGAAGAAGATCTTATGGACCAATGAATCAAAACATGAAATCTCTGGTTCATTACGCCAGATTTTTGTTCACAGTCGAGTAGGCAAAATGATGGTTCCTCAGTGTGTGACACCAACTGTCAAACATGGAGGAGGAAGCGTGACGGTCTGGGGCTCTTTTTCTGTATCCAGAGTCAGCGACTTGTACAGAGTGTGTGGCCCTCTGTTACCAAAACTGCATTTTGCAGCGCAGTGTAATACTCTCCAGTGTACGCCTAGTTGGTCAGGGGTTCATCCTACCTCAAGATACTGCCCCCAAAATATACCTCCAGGGTATTTTAGAACTAACTTAGAAGGAAAGAACAAAACAATATTCTTCAAATAATGGAAGGGCCTGCACAGACTTCAATCCCATTGAGGCAGTTTGGGATGAACGGAGCAGAAGGGTGAAAGCAAAGCAATCTACAAGTGCAACACATTTGTCGGAACATCTGCAACAGTGTCGGAAGAATTTTGCAAACAATATTTGATTTCCATTGTATAAAGAATGCCATGAGTGTGGTTGCCAGTTGTGTCGGCAAAGGTGGCTACTTTGAGTAGCCAGAAATGTATGAGTCAGAAGATTACATTTTGTTAAACAAAATTATTCCATGATTTCTTTTTTGCCACCAGTTGTTTATTTTTTCTATGCATTAATTTTAGGGTTCATTGAGATATTAAACTGTGAATTTCAATAAAACTGGAAAAATTGAGGTGTTCTAAAACTTCTGAAGACATTGCAACTACAAGCACAATAGAAGTAGAAATAAGGCCATTTTTGAAAATGATGGAACTTCCCCTTTAACATTTAGGTGTAGCTCAGTAGAGAGAACAGTGTTTTTATGTATCTCTGAAGAAGCAAACAGGAACTGAGTAAAGAGAGGTTCTGTCTTTCACCATATTTTTAACATAATTTCACATCAGCCATTAATTATATATATATATATATATATATGCAAAAAGAGGAACTCCTCTCTTCAGCCGTGGCTCTGAGCAAGTATTAGCTTTTATTATATTATATATTTTGTGTGTTACTTTATAGTCCTTCGTTTGACTATTTCTTTTTAAATTTCCAATTATCTACTTAGTAATTCGTACTTTCTGGTAATTACTTAAGCAAAAACAATAACAAAAACAATTTCCAGATAATGAGGTAGCTTTCACATGATACTTCAACTGAGCAATACTAGCGCATGTTGCCAGGTCTCAGGTTTTAAACACACATATTTTCACTATGTTACTCCTCTACCGCATTGTGGTCAAACTGGGAGCAGAGACCACTGTAAGCCAACAGCATCTACACCGTGCCGCGAATAGACAGTTATCAAATGATTCCAACGCTCCTGATGATTGTTTAATTTACGTTTAAATCAGACTTTCCAGTGAGTCCCCGTCTTTTCCTGTGTCCGTGGGCGACGCATTCCACACAGTCCCACTAGGTGGCCATCCAGACCACCACAAGTCCAACAGTACCCCTACCTTCCTCACCTCTGGACTGCTGTGGCATCCTGGGCAAGTGCTGCCAGCACAGCAGGACGGAGGCGAGCAGCAGCTGGCCCAGACCAGAGAAGCATGCATGACCCTCCACTGTGGCCAGATGCCAATCTCTTCTCGCTTTAAAGTGCAGGGAAGTTTGACAGCATTACCAATCGCAAGGCGTGTCAAAAGTGGCCAAAATGTCCATTCAGTTAGTTGGCATACAGCTCGAACACCCGCTCATACACCACTAGACCCGGCACTGGCGGTGTCTTCGCCGTCCTCATATCGAGAAGAGATGCTAGCAAAAGTATAATGCTATGCAGAGCCATGGCCACATCTAACTCTCTTCCACCGCAAGTAGTCTAAGCTATTGACAAAATCTGATTAAAAAATGATAACACAGACAGGACTGTGAAGATAGACACATACACACTCGGCTACAGTACACACACACACATACACACACATCGCTGCTCTGCAGTGTGATGTATTTGTACATATTTAATGTACACATTGTTTTGTCTGTCACAGTGTTGCATTCTGAATGCGTGCTTTACTTCTGTGTGTGAGTCCCAGTAAGAGTGGCTGCAGCTTTGGCAAACGCTAATGACAATGCTAATGAAACACTAAACATCCCCAGCTCCACTGTCATTAGAACCTGTTAATCAGCGCTACCAATGTCAAACATAACCAGTATAACACTTCAATTTCGTGTAATATTTATATGTTCATCTAGCAGAATATAAAACGGGGAAATGTATGTAAAACGGGGAAATGTATGTAACAGATCATATTAAACTATCCCAAAGGAACTATCCCAGAGGTGTTGCAGTTATGTTTACCAAAGGATTTATTTCATAATTGTTATTATTATTACCATTATTATTATTACAGTTGCTTAAATTACTGCATTTTAAGTACTACAAAAATAAATGTTTTAGGCAACTATATAAATGCAGTAAAACTTTACAGACTCTCTTTATTTTAAGGTACACATATTGGCCAGACTTTTTATGATTATAATCTACAATTATATGTGTATTGATAATTACTAATAATAATGTATTAGGATAATATTTAAGCTCCTTTTGAGCAATTATAGAGATTTTGTATTACTTGTCATAAAGAATCATACGTAACTTGAATCACTATCTAAATGTGTGAACCCATTTTTACTTCATTTGTTTATCTCCAGAAATGACCTCATTTCACACAGTGGGCCACACCTCACTGCATTTGCAGTATGCCATACAGTCAAAATTCAAGTTGAAATGTAACCTAAAAAAGGAACTGAGTTCGCACATGATTATATTTCCATATGTTGTATATAAATGTTGGCTGTATTCCTGTAACACTGTATAATATAATATGAATCTTAAAGGGGCATATACCCAATATCAAAAGATTGTTTTCCTTAAAACTGAAAGGACTGGTGTCGCTTTTTATGACAAAATATTTACTTATATATCCTTTCGAGTCCAGGATTCGTTCCAACAATGCTATGCTCGCAATTTACTTTTTAAAGCTGGGGTCATTAGTAGTGAAACTGCCATGTCCGTTTGCAATACTTCAAATAACAAACACAGTTTTTGTCAACCTTTGATATCACTTCACAATTCATGAAACAGTAGCATATGTACTTCCCTAGTAATCCCTACCTTTGTCTTGTCAACAAAATTGGACAATAACAGCCACGGGGCAGAAAACGGCATTTCCCCTACATTTCCCCTTCCCACTGCTGCTTCTATTTTTTAAGTAAATGTCGGATGTTTTCAGATTTATGTGACATATCATTACTTATAAACCAGGTGGTTTGAATCCTTTATGCTGATATATACCACGGGTATGACATCACATCAATTTTTACTCCTCTAATTGTATTGGGAACCAGTTCATAAGCACAGTAAGGCACCTTAGTGTTTTAGGATATTTGGCCAATATTCCTCACCTAAACTCAGTGTCCAGGCACTCCGCACTGTGTGGTGGATAAGAACAGCTCTTAACCTTGGTATAATGGGCACAGCACACCCCCTCATGCATTATTGCTTACTTACAACATGAGGGAAAACAAATATGTTTCATCAAGTTAAAAAGCATATTTTCTCTATTGGAATGATTGTAGGAGTACCCCACAAAATTAGAATTTTGCAATGGTCATTTAGCAATGGTCATATTTCGGTCATTAAAAATAATCATGTGATTAGACTTCTTGTGTCTCTGACCCCTAGTTTGGGAAACACTCAATTAAACCTACATATGTATACTTGCAGAAAATATCTGTCATTAGTATTCATTCTGATTTGAAGAATACACTACTTTTCCACAGTTTTCTTAAATCTTGCAGATTAAATGTAAAACATATTTCCTTTTTTCTTCTTTATCCATATGATGTACTTTGTGTTTTCAATAGGTTTCTATGGAACACAGCCGTAAAGGCACATTAAATCAACTACACACGTCTTACAATTCAAAATCTAACAGCTGAATGACCCATGGTATGACCCTCTCAATTACAGAGGTCAGCTGAGTAAAAATCACAAATTACAGCATAAACGTCAGTGAAAACATGGGGCCTAATAAACTAGGCCTTTTTCGCTATCCGTTTACACAAATTACAGTGTAGTATGGCTACTTGTAAACAAGGTGTTACCAACCTCACTGGTTAACAGAAAGTAAATAGCACAGCGCCCAGATAGTATCTGAGAATCACTGGCCCTGAGGAGCCCCGATCAGCATGTTCAGCAGTATGATCATAGAAAACTGGCCCCTGTGAAGGGATCAAACCTGGATGCTGAGGAACAAACACTAAACACATGTTGGTGTGAACGATGAGCTTCTCACACACACACACACACACACACACACACACAACTACACACGCACACACAATCACAATATAACACCCACAGACACAAACACACCCAGGCACACTCGGGCAGAAGCGTCAAACGTTGCAGCGATGCCGTGACCTGCATTTGAACCACCGACCTGTGTAACTCACCCCTATTGATGGCAGCAGGCCCCTCTCGCTCACTCGCTCACTCACTCGGAGCATAGCGCTTCAGCAAGCAAAGCATGGCCCGGGGGGGACTAAGCGTTAGCGTAGTAGGGCAGCGCGGGGGGTGGGGGTGGGGTGGAGAAATGCAGAGAGAGAGAGAGAGAGAGAGAGAGAGAGAGAGAGAGGGATGAGTCAAAAACCAACAACGAGCTCCAGTCTGCCAGCGGAGGAGAGTTGGGTTGATTTGTTGAGTTTTTACACTGCAATAATTACTGAGGCAAACAGGGGGGGATGCGAGGGGAGCCTGAACCAGTTAGCTGGATAAACCCGTGCCCTGTCTCTTCGTCCCAAGTTTGGCACGCTGAAGACAGGGTCGTACTCCACTTCTGCAGGCATAGGCGTAGCTATCGTGGTGCAGGGGGTGTGGCCAGGGCCCGCGGTGGGGGAGGGGCGTACTCGGCCATTTTATGTATTTTTATTTTACGTTGTGTTGTTCTGATGTGGTTGATGTGGTTATCGTAGTCAGACGTCGGCTGTGAGGTTATTCTACGCCAGGATCGGCTTCACATGCGTATACACCGCATGGTCATTTTTCGTTCTGGTGGGGTAAGTGCAAGGACAGCCTGCATCCCGTCCCGGCACCGCCACGCCACGCCAGTGTCTGCAGGCACGTGTTATGTGAGGACACAATGGATGCATGAAGTTTGAGAGCGCGCAGCGTCTCGAAAGTCCTTGATACTTGACATCGAAGACCTTCACACCCTTTCTTATTATTGTAGTCAGTCAACTGGTCAGATTTTTCTATGAAATACACTTTCTACACCTTCAAACTAATTAGGACAAATATAGCTTTTGGATGATCAAGTGTGGTGGATCACAAGTTGAGCATATGTATTTGTGTGTGTGTGTGCATGTGTGCGTGTGTGTGTGTGTGTGTGCGCGTGTGCATGTGCATGTATTGCAGTTTGTACTTCTGTTAGTCAGTATGAACCACTTAGAGCCATGGACTCGCAGGGATTCTCCTCTAACCATGTGCAGTTGAGAGGTCCGCTTCTCATTCTATGAAACATTAATTTCACTTTAATGTACGTTTTCTAATTTTACATTAGTCCCTGGCCGCACATTTCATCAACCTTGAGAATTGTGTCTCAGATGTTAAAGAGACAGAGAGTCAGGGAGATGTTGTGTGCTGGTGAATCTATGCCTTATGTTCATGACAGTATAACGATGACACATTTACATGCCAGCATATCCGCATCTACAGCACAGAACACCTGCCTTTGATCTTCATGAAGATAGACTGGAACATGTAAGGATAATAGATCCCCAAGCTTTTTTTTCTCCCAGTTAATCAGAAATACCTCAAACATGCAAATACCTTGTGGAGGTATAGTACTTTATATCTAATGGCCAAAGTGGCTGAGAGATTCTTGATCAGAAAGTATTGTTGAATTTAGTGGAGGGAAATGCTAAATGAACAGGGGTGGGGTCTACCGAGACAAACAGCGAGCTCCACATACAGGGGTTCCTTTCTCTCTCTCCATTGGGACAAACACAGTTCAGCAGTTTAAAAACACAGATCTGACTTCAAATAACAGATATTACAATGGTGTTGTGCCCTCAAGGCTGCCACCTGACCTCACTGGCTTCAGCAATGATATTCGAACAGCTTGTTTTTTCGTGAGCGCTGGCCTATCCTCACGCGCATGACTTTGTCAGATACAGTATGCAAACGACAGTCACTTGAGAAATAGAACGGCCACGTCCGCCATCGTCTAGTGACAGCGGAGAGATGGGAAGAGAGGGACACGTCTGTCTGAGAACTCATCAACTCAGTGATTGCCGAGCAGGCGTGGCCAAACCTCCTCATCATTAGACGGGCGCCGCCTGGCAAACTGGTGGCGTAAGCCCTTTATTTCCACGCGGCTGTATCACAGCTCCGATCTGTCACCCTTCGCTCCCCCTAATGTGCGAAAGCAAGACGTGTTGCGCCTATTAGCACTTCCTGGCAAGGCTGGCACGCTGATCCCCCGTCCCCGGGGAGCCTGGCAATATGGTGCCGTGCGGTCACCGCCAGCCAGCCCCGCCTGGCTTCCGCTGTCACAACAAATCACGCATCGCCCCCCCCACCCCCCCACTGACATCGTCGCTGCTGCAGCTCTGGCCTCGTCGCAGGCGGTGCACTCCAACACCGTGGCCCGCTGTATACACGCTGCATCTACGCTGCATGTGGGCACACTGCGGCGCACAGCAGCCTGTCAAGGTGGGTAGAACTCCCTGTCCTAACTGCACAACTACAATATGGATGAGAACACCGTCAACGGGATTTATTGATATGGATTTTAATGAATAAATGACACACTGTAGAATGCGCGCGGTTGCATCCAAACAAAACATCAAAAGGGGAGATGGACGGTGCCTCTGAAAGTCCATAATGTAGTACGAAAGGCAATGTGCACGTCACTTAGGGGTTCCTACTCATCCTGGAAACCCAGAGCTACACCTCAGCCTACAACGTTTCCACTGGCTCAGTCATCTCTGTAGGGTATGCTGCGGGTAAGAACAGGTGTGCAACCACGGAGTACGCATGTGGGAAAGACCGCAGCACAACCATTTTGCTGAAAACATCGATTTTTACTTTCAACAGCAGTGAGTTTTCTTGTTATTGATGGCCAGTGATTTCTAAGCGGAAGCTGTAATGACGATATGGTGTATTGAGGAATATACTGCGTGAAGAAAAAAAAAGGTAATTACCCTAATGATATCTAAATAGGAGGAAACGTTTAGAATAAAAAGGATAAGTGGTAAAACTTCTCTTTTACAACAAAACCAATTGCATTAAAAAAAATACAAAATCAGCAGTATTAATTGTGGTGTATAAGCTTTACACTCAGTAAGTGTCTGTTTGTAGGTGGTCTGATAGGTCAAGTGTTCAGCTGTGGTGTGAGGGGAGCAAACTTCTGTTAGCAACTGAAAAAGGTTGGCAACCACTGACTAGAGAACTGTTTAACATTCTGCATCAGTTGATGCAGTCTTACCAGCTGTTAAAGGCCACCAACTATCCCAAAGCCATGACTTTTAAAGCATTGTTTAAAGAAGGTTTTCCATTTCAAGCTCACATCCACTACAAGACCGTTGTGTTCCACCATTCATTCAAGCAATGATCAAACCCTACATCGGCCAACCCTAGAGGAGGGCAGCTCCCGCTCTGCCCAGTCAAAGCTGTTCTCCATCCTGGCACCTAAATGGTGGAACAAGCAAACACAGTAATCTGTGAACCTCAAAGAATCACTTCAAAGGCACCCAGGGGAATATGCAAATAAGGGTCAAAATGCTACAGCAGCGCTTGTCATTTCCAGCCCTGGATGGCTGAACATTTCCAGTTTTGGGATTTTTTTTTGTGTAGCTCTTCAAAGAACCAACCCATATATGGTTCTACAGAGATCCTAAAATGGTCCCCCTATGGCATTGCTCTGTGGCGCCCTATTTGGTTCCAGCTCACCCTTTCTCCACTGTGAACACGAGGGGGTAAAACCCCCCACATCTGATGCGGCTTTTTGTGACACTATGGCTCTCAGCAGTGGGTAATACCCCCAAAAGGTTCCTCGTTATCCCTTCCATCACCGACGCCCCTCCATGCCACCCCAGCAGTACCCACCGGGCACAGACAGCCTGGCATGGTGCAGCTTCCCAGGGCCAGAAACACAGCCAGGCAGGTTCCGACCTGAAATGAAATGAAAATATACGTGTGCCACGGCGGTTGGAGGGGGGAGGGCAGG
>JACXGI010016351.1:0-16036 GCA_016801175.1 Esox masquinongy | reverse complement strand
GGGGGGGGGGGGGGGCAGGGAGTGGGGTGAGAGAGGAGGGAGGAAATCGGGAGCAGGGTGAGAGAGGAGGCAGAAAGCAGGGAGAGAGAGAGAGAGTGAGTGGAGGTAAGGTTGATAGGGTGTGGAGTTTCCAGCAATTTAAAGGACATCTAAGTGATGTATTGTCTTTTGTAAGAGCTGTATTGTCTTTTGTAAGAGCTGTATTGTCTTTTGTAAGAGGTGTATTGTCTTGTATTGTCCAGAGAAGGTTCCATTGTGCTCCTAACTGTTCCCATTAGGGGTTCATTCACAGGTCTTCCACATTATACTTCAACTAATGCTGAAACACTGATACACTACAGAATCTGAAAAAACACAGTCACTGAAACACTAGGACACTGTTGACGGAATTTAACAGAACAACTGTTGCATCTGCTCTACACTGAGGACAGGTTAAAGGTCATTGATCTACTCTACACTGAGAACTGGTTAAGGGTCATTGATCTGCCCTACACCAAGGACTGGTTAAAGGCCATTGATCTGCTCTACACTGAGGACTGGTTAAAAGGCCCTTGATCTGCTCTATACCAATGACTGGTTAAAGGCCATTGATCTGCTCTACACCGAGAAATGGTTAAAGGCCATTGATATGCTCTACATCGAGAACTGGTTAAAGGCCATTGATATGCTCTACATCGAGAACTGGTTAAAGGCCATTGATATGCTCTACATCGAGGACTGGTTAAAGGCCATTGTGACATAGTAGGGTTAGAAGAGATGTTTGCTTTGTTACTTTGTTCTTTACACTGTTATAATGGCAGAGACTGGCTGACCACGCATTGCCATGGCACTGATTTTATTTCCAATGTTCACTTATAAATTTTTGTATGCATTGTTTATGTTACTGGAGACAAATAAATACTAATTTTGATGCTGACCTCTCCTGTTTGTGTCTCTTTAGAGTGTGGAACAGTTCAAAGGTAAGAGACATTGTTGTTTATGAAAATGCAGAACATTACTTAGAACAACAGTTAGAACATCACTTAGAACAGAATGACACCAAGAACACATGCCAGTGGATGGGACATGACCTGTTGACCTCACCCTGTCCTCACAGAGACCCAGAGCACCTCCCCAAAAGCACCTCTCATCAGAAGGTGCTCTGTTCTAGTCCAGACAGACAGAACCGTGGCTCAAGCTCTGATTTCACCCGCCGTGGGAGGTAGTGATTACGGCATTGAGTTACCAGGTACCCAAAAGTCACACAGTCACTCAAGGCCTGAGGTGAGGGGTGTGGCCTTCGGAGAGGTCTGAACCACTCAATTATGATGACTGCAAATAGAATCACTAGAATGGACATATGACACAATGCATGGTGGGTGGAGGGATTGTGTGATTGGTGCATAGAGCCAGTCAACGGGAAGCTTGTCATAAAGGCCTGAAGATTTTCTCATTGCTTGTTTGTTTTGTCAGAGTATCCGTTGGGGAGGCACTTCCTTCGCTTCTTGGCAACGTGGTCTGGGTGGGTCTGACAACTCGCCTGATGTCCAGCGCACTCCTGTGGGAAGGAAGGAGAACTGCAGATTAAAAAAAATATAAAAATAAGGATAATGTTGTCAACAAATGTTGAGATGACACACACAGAAACATATTCATGCACTATATTTAGCTTCTAGTGCTGAGTAGCTAATGCTCCTATATATAAATATATGTTTATATATACAGCTCTGGAAAAAATTAGACCACTGCACCTTTTTCTTTCCTTTCCAAAAAAGTTGAAATGGAAAGTTTTGAGTGAGGAACAGAAGAGGAACAGAATTTGCAGTGGTCTCTTAATTTTAACCCTTCTGTTCCTCACTCAAAACCTTCCTTTTTGACTTTTTTGGAAAGAAAAGAAAAAGGTGCAGAGGTCTCTTAATTTTTTCCAGAGCTGTATGTGTATACTTCCGTTCAAAAGTTTGGGGTCGCTTAGAAATGTCCATGTTTTTGAAAGAAAAACATTAAAATAACATCAGATTGATCAGAAATACAGTGTAGACATTGTTAATGTTGTAAATAACTACTGTAGCTGGAAACAGTAGATTTTCAATGGAATATCTACATAGGCGTACAGAGTCCTATTATCAGTAGGCAGAGTTGCAAAGAAAAAGCCATATCTCAGACTGGCCAATAAAAAGAAAAGATTAAGATGGGCAAAAGAAGACAGACACTGGACAGAGAAGGAACTCTACCTAGAAGGCCAGCATCCTGGAGTCGCCTCTTCACTGTTGTTGTTGAGACTGGTGTTTTGTGGGTACTATTTAATGAAGCTGCAGGTTGAGGAACTGTGAGGCATCTGTTTCTCAAACTAGACACTCTAATGTATGTGTCCTCTTGCTCAGTTTGCACTGAATGATAAAAATGATAAACTTGGATTAGCAAACACAACGTGCCGTTGGAACACAGGACTGATGGTTGCTGATAATGGGTCTCTGTATGTAGATATTCCATTGAAAATTAACCATTTCCAGCTAAAACAGTCATTTACAACATTAACAATGTCTACACTGTATGTCTGATCAATTTGATGTTATTTTAAGGGACAAAAAGTGTGCTTTTCTTTCGAAACAAGGAAATTTCTAAGTAACCTCAAACTTTTGAACGGTAGTGTATATATGTATATGATGTGAATGCAATAACTTGGGACACTAGCTGGCAGTGGAAGAGAGAAATTCAAGTTGGTGAATTAGTGGCCCACTGTTGCTCTTTAGAAAATATGGATGGACCCATAAATGCTGCACCAGAACAAACAGGGAAGGATAAAAACAAACAGAGATGACAGTCCAGAACAGGGAAGGATAAAACCAAACAGAGATGACAGTCCAGAACAGGGAAGGATAAAACCGTCCAGCAGACAGGAGGTAGATTTACAATGTACCGGTGGATATCGCCCAAGCACCGACATTCACATGAAATAAATGAATAAGTCATCTGGGTCCAGACAAGTTATAAACTATGATATAACCTCTATCATTACTATGATGTAACAACTCTGGTGTTACAATGGTGTAACCTCTCTAACATTACTATTATGTAACCCCTTTATCGTTATTGTGTTACCCCTCTATTGTTACCTCGATGTAACCCCTCTATCGTTACTGTGATGTAACGCCTCTATCGTTCCTATGACGCAACCCCTCTATCGTTACTATGATGTAACCCCTCTATCGTTACTAAGATGCAGCCCCATCTATCATTACTGCAGTGTACTTCCTCTATCATTACTGTAATGTAATTGGTCTAGCATGACTGTGATGTAATTCCTCTATCATTACTGTGATGTAATTCCACTAGCATTACTGTGATATAATTCCTCTAGCATTACTGTGATGTAATTCCACTAGCATTACTGTGATGTAATTCCTCTAGAATTACTGTGATGTAATTCCTCTAGAATTACTGTGATGTAATTCCTCTAACATTACTGTGATGTAATTCCACCAGAATTACTGTGATGTAATTCCTTTAGAATTACTGTGATGTAATTCCTCTAGCATTACTGTGATGTCATTCCACTAGCATTACTGTGATGTAATTCCACTAGCATTACTGTGATGTGTTCTGTAATCCAGGGTTTGGACTGCTACACCTCACTCTAGCACTCAGTGTTTTTAATATATATCTAGTTAAAAAATCTTTAAATTAGTAAATTGTCATTTTGCTTTACATCCTGAGTTAACTAACTCCTGACAAGGGTAAGGTTGTTCTCCAGTTCTGACCCTAGACAATGCTATGGTGCAATGACGCAACTCTCCCCTCAGGTCGCAATCACCTGAATTCTAACTACCTGTGTTAATTCTGTCTTCCCTTTTTACTTCAGGTCTGTGTCTCATTTCAGTTGTGATGTATTGTTTGTCTTGAGTGCATATTTACTAAGCCCATGGTTTCCTTGTTATAGAAAGTCTGACTAACTTCCCAGTGTCCTGACCTGTGCGTTCCCTTTTCTGACCCCCGCATCCTGGCTCACCCTTCTGGTACTTCTGCTCCTCTCTATCTGACCCCCGTGTAGTGACCTTCTGCTCCTCTCTATCTGACCCCCGTGTAGTGACCTTCTGCTCCTCTCTATCTGACCCCCGTGTAGTGACCTTCTGACTTCTGCGTGTGCTGACCTTGTGCCTTCTGCGTGTGCTGACCTTGTGCCTTCTGCATGTGCTGACCTTCTGCCTTCTGCGTGTACTGACCTTCTGCCTTCTGCATGTACCGACCTTGTGCCTTCTGCGTGTACTGACCTTCTGCCTGCCCTAACATTATGTGCCAGCCTGCTCTCTGGGTTTTGTTGGATTTAAACATCCTGCGCTCTATGCTTGGGTCCAACCACCTCTCTGTTTCTCTGAGTGCATTCATTACACAAGTTGTGTCTGGTACCTCTGTAAGTACAGAACAGAACAGAGTTATCTCTGTGCAGCCAATCCATCACAGTAACAAATGACTGTCACAGTGATGCACTTCCTCAATATGTGTTGCATTAATTGATTAACATTCTGACCAGGTTCCCAGCCTGTAAATCTCAAAATAACGACGATGTATTCTGACAGGCCAGTGCAGAGTTTAAAACAGGAGAGAAAAGGTGTTGTCTTTCTCTGAGAGACTGAGGAACTGGATCTTACAGAATTGGATCTTAACTGGATCTTAAGAGAACTGGATCTTAACTGGATCTTAACAGGAGGAACAGTCTTTACAGGTGAGAGGAAAACACCTCATGCTTTTCAACACAACTGTATCCTTATAATATAACTCTGAAAATCAAACCAAGCATTTGCAATCAAGTTCCCTTTATGAATATTTTTTCTATTGCTATTCCTCTATTTCACAGGAGTGTTGGCTTCAATTAGGAACTAAAATGACGGTGTCCTACACTCTAGAGGTGGCTGATGCTAGATTTGGAGGGTTTTCCAAGCTGCTCTTCAGATGGAGAGGGAGCATCTATAAGCTGCTGTATAAGGAGTTCACAGTGTTCTGTCTTCTGTACAGCTTCTTTAGTGTCTTCTACAGGTACATCAAGTAGTGTGCACAGGGAATTACCAGACAGCAACAGGAAATTGAAATATTTTGTGGATTATTATATTTTTGTGTAAGGCATTGTATCATACATTTTGTGTAAGGCATTGTAAAAATATAGTCACATTTCTGAAGGATTTTTAAACCTCAAATTGACAAATAAACAAGCCAGCAAGTTTGTTTATATAGCACAATTAATACATAGCATCAATTCAATGTGCTTTACAAAGAAAAACAAATACTAGAATAAAAACATAAAAAATAAGAAATTCAATGTGCTTTATATAGAATAAAAAAATAAAAATAGAATAAAAATGAAATACAATAAAATCATACTAAACTGGTAGATTCCTTAGTAGAATCCGGGAGGAGGCTATGTAACTATGAAAGCTATAAGGCTAAACAGTGTGGTTAAGTTTAAGTGCTCAGTCGTAGGCACGTGAAAATAGAAGTGTCTTTAACCTGGATTTAAAAATTGATGTGTTTGGGGCCCGTCTAAGATCTTCTGGTAGTTTATTCCAGTTGTGTGCAGCATAATTGGTAAATGCAGCTTGGCCATGTTTAGTTTGGACTCTGGGCTCTACTAGCTGACCTGAGTTCATGGATCTAAGAGCCCTGCTCAGTTTATACTCTTTAAACATATCAGAAATGTTTTCAGGGCCTAAAACATTCAGTAATTTATAGACTAAAATCACCACTTTAAGTTACGCATTTTTAGCATTGCTGGAAATTGCTCAAGCAACAGGTTGATCAAATTAAGATTCATAATTTGTGTACAGTAGTAGAGTTGGGGTCAAAACAAAATTCCACCATATTTCAATTTTTGATGTCATAGTTACTGAACTTCCTGAATTAATTAGAATTCAAATGGAGTTCAACCCCAAACCTGGAAAGGGTTACAAGTCAGAAATATGTGTTATCTGGGGTGGGATATATAAAGTTTCCTACATCATTGATTTGCTCTCATTAGGTGCTTCCTCTCTGAAAAACAACAGTCGTTGTTTGAAGACTTTGCGATTTACTGTGACCAGTTTGCCAACTTCATCCCCATGTCTTTTGTACTTGGTAAGTTAAAATCTCTTAGCTGGGATTTCTCATGCTTTATTACACCAATGCTGGAATGCTGTAAGATGTGGTATATATGACAACACTATAGGATGTGGTATACAGTATCTCACAAAAGTGAGTACACCCCTCACATTTTTGCAAATGTTTGATTATATCTTTTCATGTGACAACACTGAAGAAATGACACTTTGCTACAATGTAAAGTAGTGAGTGTACAGCTTGTATAACAGTGTAAATTTGCTGTCCCCTCCCCTTGTTGCCAGCGGTTTAGACATTAATGGCTGTGTGTTGTGTTATTTTGAGGTGTGTACTCACTTTTGTGAGATACTGTATATGAGGACGCTATAGGATATGATATATATGACAATGCTATTATGAGAAGGTTTACTTTCTGCAATAGTTGACCTTAAATGTACTCTTGTTGTTTGTTTTGTTTTCTTTAATTTTCTTTTTCTTCTTCTACTTCTTCACCTATGTCGGTTTTTCCTGTCAGGTTTCTATGTGACGCTGGCGTTCAACCGTTGGTGGGGTCAATACACCAGCTTCCCCCTGCCAGACAACCTGATGATGGTGGTGTCAGGGAACGTCCACGGGGTGGACGAGAGGGGCCGGCTGCTCAGACGGACACTCATGAGATATGCCAACCTGTCGTCCGTTCTTATCCTGCGCTCCATTAGTACCAGGGTACACAAGCGGTTCCCCACCCTGGAACACGTGGTGGAGGCTGGTAAGACCAGTGTGCTTTTAACGGAGTTAGGAAGGTACTTTAAGCTCACTCCAAAGTTACTTGAAATGTCTCTATAGGTACCTTTTGGGGGGTGCAACCTGTTGGAAGGAAGGTGGTTGTGTGTGTTTCTGATTTTTAGATACACAGCTAACTGAAAACAACAGTGTGGAGTCTTTAACAGTATACATAACTTCCAGCAAGTGTGTGGTTGTGTCTGTGTATATGGGTGTGTATGTGTTCGTAACCATGTCCCAGGAATAAGGATTTACATCTCTGACTATCTTATCTCTTCTCTCCCCATGCAGGGTTTATGACCCCACTGGAACAGACCAAACTGGAAGGCCTGAACTCGGACTTCAACAAGTACTGGATGCCCCTGACCTGGTTCACGAACCTGGCCGCTCTGGCCCGGCAGGAGGGCCGCATCAGAGACGACATTGCTCTACGGCTGCTCATGGATGTAACCACTGCACCTGTCAAACTAACACAATAAACAGATTCACCTGAACAGCTTCTGAGATTCACATGCCTGCCCATCCCTGGCTCCCCGCCTCACGGATGTGACTGCGTTGCCATGTTAACCATGTTATTCTACTAACTACAGTGTAATAAATCAAGTGTGTTTGACATTTGACCCTAGGAGCTGAATAACTACAGAGGAAAGTGCAGCCTCCTGTTCCACTATGACTGGATCAGCATTCCTTTGGTCTACACTCAGGTACGCTAACCTCTACTTCCTAACCTCTAACCTTAACCTCTGACCTCAACATCTGATGAACTAAAAACCCTGACCCCTAACCTTAACTGCCAACCCCAGATCCCTTACCTATAACACATAATCCTGACCCCTAACCTCTAACCCCTGACCTAAACTTGACATGCAACCTTCTTTTTTTACTCTCAGGTACACTTAATCCCTAAACTTTTACCTTAACCTCTCATCTCTAAGCCGTAACTTCCAAGTGTAACCCTGAACCCTGACTCTTTCATACCCCAAGACTGTATTTTGTTATAGACTGTTATTGTTCTTTAGATCCCAAGCACAGTAACCTATCAGGCCTGCGTATGTTACTGAAGCACTCTTAAATAGAGTGGTGAAATGTCAAGTCTTCAGCTGTAAAAACCCCTAGGTACAGTACAATAGTTCCATGTAATGGTAGAGACTGTTTGCCCTCTTCTTTACCTGTGTCTAATTACACAAAAAGAAGCCAACATTTCTACTACATTATTATTGTGAAGTAGACGTGATAATGCAGTGTAATTACACTCTGTACAGGTGGTGACCGTGGCAGTGTACTCCTTCTTCGGCTTCTGTCTGATTGGTCGTCAGTTTCTGAACCCTGAGAAAGGTTATAAAGGTCACCAGTTTGACCTGTATGTCCCCATCTTTACTCTGCTTCAGTTCTTCTTTTACGCAGGCTGGCTCAAGGTGGGTTCATGGATCACACTTGTTGTTCGGTTGACTGATCAGTGAGTTCTTTGACTGTTCTGTAGGTGGGAGAACTGATCATCAATCCATTTGGATCACTCTTGTTGTTTGGTTGACTGGTTGACTGATCAGTGAGTTCTTTTGACTGTTCTGTAGGTGGGAGAACTGATCATCAATCCATTTGGAGAGGACGATGATGACTTTGAAACCAACCAACTCATTGACCGAAATATCCAAGTGTGTACTTTACCATGATTACTACATTATCCAGAGTCTTATCTGTACAGTGCTGACTGAATTATCCTAAGATTATGTTTGCAGTAGGCCGGCCATCCTATCTCTGCTGTTCCCTCCAGGTCTCCATGCTGGCAGTGGATGACATGCACCAGAACCTTCCTCCCACTGAGAAGGATAAGTTTTGGGTGGAGAGGTACTTCTCCGTCCCTTACACCAACTCCACCGTAGCTGAGACCCATAGACCGGCCTTTAAGGGCTCCACCTACGACATGAGGTGAAATCACATGTTTGTTTGGTGCTTTGTTTGACTGTTAGGGCAACATTCTAAATGGCATGTGACCTATTTTATAACATGTTCAAAACATGTGGAAGTAAGCCCACCTAATAACAGAAAACAATTTATATGGAAAAAGAGCGGAGAGAGCACCAAACAGCGCAAATTGACAGCATGACTTGTTTTTCCCTTATTTACATGATCAACATTGAATGATGTGAATAATGTGCTTATTAACAAGTTGTTTTCTTGCAGTGGCTGCAATGATTTCGCCATGGTGAAATGATAGCAATGGAAATACTGCTGTCTCTTATCCAATAGTCATGTAGAGTACTCATATCCAATACTCTGTCCAGTAGTCATGTAGAGTACTCATATCCAATACACTGTCCAGTAGTCATGTAGAGTACTCATATCCAATACTCTGTCCAGTAGTCATGTAGAGTACTCATATCCAATACACTGTCCAGTAGTCATGTAAAGTACTCATATCCAGTACTCTGTGTCCAGTAGTCATGTAGAGTACTCATATCCAGTACTCTGTGTCCAGTAGTCATGTAAAGTACTCATATCCAGTACTCTGTGTCCAGTAGTCATGTAAAGTACTCATATCCAGTACTCTGTGTCCAGTAGTCATGTAGAGTACTCATATCCAGTACTCTGTGTCCAGTAGTCATGTAGAGTACTCATATCCAGTACTCTGTGTCCAGTAGTCATGTAGAGTACTCATATCCAATACACTGTCCAGTAGTAATGTAGAGTACTCATATCCAGTACTCTGTGTCCAGTAGTCATGTAGAGTACTCATATCCAATACACTGTCCAGTAGTCATGTCGAGTACTCATATCCAGTACTCTGTGTCCAGTAACCATGTAGAGTACTCATATCCAGTACTCTGTGTCCAGTAGTCATGTAGAGTACTCATATCCAGTACTCTGTGTTATGGCAGGATGAGTGAAGAGGACCTGACCATTCACCATAACACAGACACACCTGTACTGGGCCAATACCTACCTGTCTCTCAACGAGGGTCACTCGGCAATATCCTAACGTGCCGTCTCAGGGGGGGAAGCTTCGACTCTGGTTGGGGTGTCAACTCCAAACCCTTCATCTATAAGGATGGGAGAGATGACACTGAAAGAGAGCTGAAGGATATATCCCTAGTCAGAGATGGACAGCTGGAGGTATCCTGTCTGTAGATGGATGCAGGATTGGGGCAGAGGAAGATGGGATTGGAATTCATGACAGCTAATGACAATGAGCTGCTGTTGAAGAAACTGGGCGATTCGGATATTGATTCCAGAGTTTTGTTTTTCATGCACATGTGTATGTGAGATTGGGAAAATTGTAATAATATTTGATGTTTGTAATATTAATCATTAAAATATGGTTTGTAAAACAGTATACTTTACTATGAATTATAATATTATTTTTTTAATATAACTTTTGTGTGCAATGGAACGTACTGGGAAAAAGCTTTGACGTTGGTGCGTGACTTTTACTTTGAAGCCTGATAGGATCAACAAGAGCAGCGCGCGTCCTCTAGTGATACATGGGAGAAGGTAGTTACTTCCTTATTATGCGTGTGCTTCATTGGATTGATTCAACAAACATGAGTTTTATCTAAATTAGTTTATCTTCATAACTCAGCCAGTTACTGTATGTAGGGGTTCCAATCTTCAAAGGTTGTCATGTGCGACTGAATATTTTTTTTTAGAGAGCTAGGCACTGAATGTAAACATGACAAAGTGTTTAGCTAAATAGCTAGCTATTTTGCTAAGTCTTTATGGTAATTATTCAGGAGTGTAACTAGGAAGCAGTCTATCTAGGCTAGTCTGTAGGCGAAAGGAGACACCGCTAAACATATGGGCGTTTCGCCCTTAAGACCCGATCAAGTTCTACGGAAAGAGTTGTCTGCTAGAGACTGTAGCTAGCTACCTGTCAGGACTAGCTAAAGCGGTGGCGCCTGCGAATGTTCTGTTTTGTCTGAAACGGGCCGTGGATAATTAGCTTTGTGTTTTTGTTTGTTAAATATATAGGTTTATCCACGATAATTCAAGGCAACAAAGGAAGAACCAATCCGAATAACTGAAATGTCAGGTGACGTTCACTCCACTCTGCTGACAGTGATTCATAGCTAGCTGGATATCTTCAGTAGGTAGCTAGCGCTTCGGAGATTTGTGTTGTGCCTGGCTAACTTCAGTTAGCTCGCTATTGAAACAGCGCAATGTTTCCGGGTGACAACCCTCACGTTCTCCTTGGACGGATTCGGTTTCTGAACAAGTGCATAGAATGTTTCAGGAACGGCGAAGCCGTACCCGAGTGTCTATGTTACGTGCCGAAAGAGGTTTGTTATAAAATCTGCAAAGATTCTTCATCAAATTCCACCGCTTCGTCTAGTACATCCGCCGCTAACTCATCCGCTGGGAAGACTCTAGTTTCAGTGTGGGAGAGCCCGCATCAAGCTCTCCCCAGCAAAAAGCTATGCAAGTGCAACATCGAACCAAAGAAAGGGACATGTATCCGAACTACCGGGGAGGAGTACTGCAACAGTCACGGCCTGTGGGTCAAAATCAGCAAGGTAAGATGATGAGACTGGAATGAGCAACACATTCCACAGGTCCTGGTTCGCGATATACTGGAATGAGCATTACACTCCCCAGGTCCTGGTTAGCGATGTACTGGAATGACGTTTCCTTTCTTGATGCGGACTGATCAGTGTTGCTCATCGCATGTTTGTAAGCCATTTTTTTTTCTTTCATGATTTTCCTGCGTGTGTGCCCGCGCTTCTTCATTCCCATCCAGGATCAGTTGGAGGAGTACCGCGTCGGCCAGGAGAGCGAGGAGGGTTGGGTCCTGGTGTGTAAACACACGGAAGGGGGAGACCGACTCGTCCCTGTAGAATCTCCCGACACCCTCAGCAGACATCAGCAGCTCTTCGGATATGACAGCAAGCCCTGCGACAGGTGTGTGTATGAGAGAGGGACTGACTGAAGTGATGAGAGCTTGATTTGACCCCAGACATGGTGAGTGAGTTTTAGCTCTTCGGTTTAGCTGTTTTCCTCCTCTACAGGTGGGAGCAGGTGGTAGATGTTGAAAGTACTCTGCACATCGGCTCCAAACCCAAGATAGCAGAATGTGACCCAGCGGCCGTCCAGAAGCTTAGGTGTGTTTTGTAGTCTTTTTGGTGTGTTTTGTAGTCTTTGTGTGTCTGTGTGTTTCAAAATGAGGAGAGTAGAAGACAGTCATCTGCATGTTGATCGTCCCTAACCAAAGAAAGCCAATTATTAATTTTCTCAACGTAGCTTTACTCATGTATGTTCTGAACTATAGTCCATAGTCCTATTTTGTTACAAGGTACTTAAGCATTATGGTCGTTTAGTTTCCAGAGTGACTTAATGCAACACACTGAAGTGATTTAACATCAACTGACCAGTCACAGGAAGTATATGACAATAGAAATGCAACTGTTACTGAGAAGGTTTTTGAGGTCAGAGGGGTGTACTTTTAATACAAGAAACACCCCCTAGACCCATTACTCTGTACCCCCAGATATGCCCCCCCCACTTGGACCTTTGAATGTGATGAGGATCTGGTCCACTACTTCTACGACCACATAGGGAAGGAGGATGAGAACCTGGGCAGTGTGAAGCAGTGTGTCACCAGCATTGACGTATCCTCCTGCTCAGTGAGTAGTCTGCCTGACCGAGTGTCTGCCTGCCTGACCGAGTGTCTGCCTGCCTGACCCACACTCTGCCTGACCCACACTCTGCCTGACCCACACTCTGCCTGACCCACACTCTGCCTGACCCACACTCTGCCTAACCCACACTCTGCCTAACCCACACTCTGCCTAACCCACACTCTGCCTAACCCACACTCTGTCTGTCTGACCGACTCTCTGCCTGTCTGTCTGACTCTCTGTCTGTCTGTCTGACCGACTCTGTCTGTCTGTCTGACTCTCTGTCTGTCTGACCGCGTGCCTGTCTGTCTGCGTGTTGTCAGGAGGACCCCAGCGGTGGAGCAGGCTGTCTCACTGATGGCGATACGGAGACGTACTGGGAGAGTGATGGCATGCAGGGTCAACACTGGATACGTCTGCACATGAAGAGAGGCACCGTGGTCAAGTACGTCCTGAGGAAAGACCTGAGTTCAGGGGTTACTGTCCTGGTAGGACCACTAACCAACAGGGACGATGTGACCTCCTGGGGACATTTTGTCAGTCCTCACAAGGAAAAGGCTTTTTATGGCTTAGAGGTTGGGTTTAAGGCGAAAGATTAATTGGTGTCAAATTTTCATAGATCCATAACCGTTTCTATGATACGTGTTCCCATATACAGGTGCTGGTCATATAATTAGAATATCATCAAAAAGTTGATTTATTTCAGTAATTCCATTCAAAAAGTGAAACTTGTATAATGTATACATTCATTCCACACAGACTGATATATTTCAAGTGTTTATTCCTTTTAATTTTGATTATTATAACTGACAACTAATGAAAACCCCAAATTCAGTCTCTCAGAAAATTAGAATATTGTGAAAAGGTTCAATATTGAAGACACCTGGTGCCACACTCTAATTAGCTAATTAACCCAAAACACCTGCAAAGGCCTTTAAATGGTCTCTCAGTCTAGTTCTGTAGGCTACACAATCATGGGGAAGACTGCTGACTTGACAGCTGTCCAAAAGACGACCATTGACACCTTGCACAAGGAGGGCCAGACACAAAAGGTCATTGCTAAAGAGGCTGGCTGTTCGCAGAGCTCTGTGTCCAAGCACATTAATAGAGAGGCGAAGGGAAGGAAAAGATGTGGTCGAAAAAAGTGTACAAGCAATAGGGATAACCGCACCCTGGAGAGGATTGTGAAACAAAACCCATTCAAAAATGTGGGGGAGATTCACAAAGAGTGGACTGCAGCTGGAGTCAGTGCTTCAAGAACCACAGTATGCAAGTCATGGGTTTCAGCTGTCGCATTCCTTGTGCCAAGCCACTCTTGAACAAGACACAGCGTCAGAAGCGTCTCGCCTGGGCTAAAGACAAAAAGGACTGGACTGCTGCTGAGTGGTCCAAAGTCTCTGATGAAAGTAAATTTTGCATTTCCTTTGGAAATCAAGGTCCCAGAGTCTGGAGGAAGAGAGGAGAGGCAGAGAATCCACGTTGCTTGAAGTCCGGTGTAAAGTTTCCACAGTCAATGATGTTTGGGGTGCCATGTCATCTGCTGGTGTTGGTCCACTGTGTTTTCTGAGGTCCAAGGTCAACGCAGCTGTCTACCAGGAAGTTTTAGAGCACTTCATGCTTCCTGCTGCTGACCAACTTTATGGAAATGCAGATTTCATTTTCCAACAGGACTTGGCACCTGCACACAGTGTCAAAGCTACCAGTACCTGGTTTAAGGACCATGGTATCCCTGTTCTTAATTGGCCAGCAAACTCGCCTGACCTTAACCCTATAGAAAATCTATGGGGTATTGTGAAGAGGAAGATGCGATACATCAGACCCAACAATGCAGAAGAGCTGAAGACAACTATCAGAGCAACCTGGGCTCTCATAACACCTGAGCAGTGCCACAGACTGATCGACTCCATGCCACGCCGCATTGCTGCAGTAATTCAGGCAAAAGGAGCCCCAACTAAGTATTGAGTGCTGTACATGCTCATACTTTTCATGTTCATACTTTTCAGTTGGCCAGCATTTCTAAAAATCCCTTTTTTGTATTGGTCTTAAGTAATATTCAAATTTTTGGAGATACTGAATTTTGGATTTTCATTAGTTGTCCGTTTTAATCATCACAATTAAATGAAATAAATATTTGAAATATATCAGTCTGTGTGTAATGAATGAATATAATATCCAAGTTTCACTTTTTGAATGGAATTACTGAAATAAATCAACTTTTTGATGATATTCTAATTATATGACCAGCACCTGTTTATGATTAAACCTGCAATAATTAACTGTTATGCTAATGACTGAAGAGTTTTTACTTGATATTTTGTGAACATGTTTTCCATCTTACACACTCTGAATATAGTTTTAGTTGTTTAGGAGTGGACTGGTGTGTTTTTTTTAAACCCCCTCCCTGAACGCTGGACGGATTTGGGTCCTAAGTTTGCTCCGATCATAATATGGTTTGGTGTTTTCTCACACCCTGTTTAGTAAGCTGATCCTGACGGTGGACTCTACTGATGACAACTACATGCCGAAGAGAGTGACTGTGTTCGGAGGAGAAGGAGACAATCTGAAGAAACTCAGTGATGTCACCATAGATGAGTAGGTTTTAGTCCTCAATGAGGGAGAGGGAAGGCTAATGTTGTCTTTCAGAAAACACCTGAAAATCATGGGGTTTTAATAAAACGACATATAGTTAAATGTTTTTCTTACACATTTTTACATGTTTAAATGCTGGGTGTATGTTTTCCATGTCCACCACAGCAATCTGATTGGTGAGGTGTGTGTCCTGGAAGACATGATGTCCCACCTGCCAGTGATCGAGGTCCGCATCGAGGAGTGCAGGGGTGAGAATGGTGGCTACCCTCTGAATATTTAATATACACCCAACTGTACGCATCATTTCCTGTTTTCGCTTAGCTTCTCAGTAGGAATTCTGATCTAGAACCTGATTTTGTATAATTGGAACTAAGATTAAATGGACAGAGGAGGAGTCCGGCTCTTAGCACTCTGAGATATTTTAGTATTTTGTCCGAATCATTGTCTGCTGCTGAGGAAGGGGCAGCCTGAGAGCCCAGAAAGAAATGAAAACACAACCTAATCAGTAGATAATACTAGACATACCAGTAAATGATACTAATTCTAGACATACCAGTAGATAATACTAGTAATAGACATACCTGTAAATAATACTAATACTACACATACCAGTAAATGATACTAATACTAGACATACCAGTAAATGATACTAGACATACAGTACCAGTAGATAATACTAGTAATAGACATAACAGTAAATAATATTAATACTAGACATAGCAGTAAATGATACTACTTCTAGACATACCAGTAGATAATACTAGACGTACCAGTAAATAATACTAATTCTAGACATACCAGTAGATAATACTAGTAATAGACATACCAGTAAATAATACTAATACTAGACATACCAGTAAATGATACTAATTCTAGACATACCAGTAGATAATACTAGACATACAGTACCAGTAGATAATACTACTAATAGACATACCAGTAAATAATACTAATACTAGACATACCAGTAAATGATACTAATTCTAGACATACCAGTAGATAATACTAGACAT
>JACXGI010016350.1:0-16037 GCA_016801175.1 Esox masquinongy | reverse complement strand
AGCTGATTAGAGTGTGGCACCAGGTGTCTTCAATATTGAACCTTTTCACAATATTCTAATTTTCTGAGATACTGAATTTGGGGTTTTCATTAGTTGTCAGTTATAATCATCAAAATTAAAAGAAATAAACACTTGAAATATATCAGTCTGTGTGGAATGAATGTATACATTATACAAGTTTCACTTTTTGAATAGAATTACTGAAATAAATCAACTTTTTGATATTCTAATTTTATGACCAGCACCTGTACATTCGTCAAACATGACTGGCATTTACATTACTAAAGTTTGGCAACATATTGGCGCCTCCCTGGTCAGCATTGGTATTGGGATGCATAAGCTATCAGCTATGACTTGTAGGACAGTTATTTATGTAGTGTACATTAACAGACTTATATTCTTCTTAGCACAATACTTTTCCCCCGGTTTCGAATCAATTCAATTGGCTCTTTGGTTAATGTCATTTGACTGCACTGTGAATTGGGCACCTCTTGAAGATCAAGATGTCATGCCCCTAAAATCACTAGTTGATGTGCCCGATGACCAGCCTTTCAACTGTAACTAGACCCTGAAATCTAAATATTATCATTACATTGGTAAGCTGTGGGGACAATTTCTTTTTTTGTGGCGCTCCTCAAGTATTTTGGTTAAAGCGAAAACAGCAGCGGGTTGCAGGGTGGCATGTTGATGGTGAATGAGTGAGGAGAACATATAGATCCGAATTAATAAATCATGCACCTGGCATTATTTTAATACTTGAAAAATCATTCACCTTGATTTTCATTAATGGCCTACAATGTTTTCAGATTGATACATAAATATTTGTGTTCCTGGTTAATGTTGCCATTTACTTGGCTTTCTAGGATTATATCAGCACTGTAAGTGGCAGAAGGTTTAGTTGGAAGTTGGTGATTTCTACTCCTGAAATGTGAAAGCAGACACTGGTCTGGAGCTCTTCGTTCTGACACCACTGGTCTGTTGGTCGTCCCAAAGCCCCTGCTTAGCCCAGCTCTCCTGTTCTGGCGCCCTAACTGTGGAAACAACTTCCCTTTGAATCAAGGACAGTAGAGTCCCTGCCACGTTTTCTGAGTATCTACAATACTCTCTATCCTCCCCACCTTCCTCCATCATTGCCTTTTTCAAATGCTTGCAATTATTATTGTTATGTTTCTTCGGTCTAGCACTGACTTTGCTGATAGCTACTTCATTGTGTAAAATGTACTTACTACTACTGGTTTGTGTGGTGGTCCCTCCTAGCCATCTGAAGATAATTGCCCTAAGTGGCTCTGGATAAGTGTCTGCTAAATGACTCAAATGTAATTGTAATGTTATCTAGGATAAAACTGAGGAAAAATATGCAGTGCATGCTCTTAAGAAATGTCATGGATAAACTTCTCAAAACCCAATATTTGTCTCTAAACTAGTAGGTAAGAGCAACATTAATCTCTGGTTTATCTCCGGAGAAAGAAATCGGCCTTCCAAGTTCTTGAATTGTCTGACTTTGAGAATCTCAGCAGTAAAGGTCTGAAGAAGTATCGATTGTGCCTTTGGAGAGTCGCTGGCCCATAAACTTGGAGTCAGTCTCAGACTCACACATCCCCAGGAGATTGGGTTTGAGCTGACTAAATGACGCTTGTCTGTACAGACAGCCTAGGCCTTATCAATATAGGAGGGGGGAATGAAACAGACCTAGACTGCCTGTCAAATAGCTAAATCCTTACCAATCAGCATACTCTGTCTTGTAGCGGTGCAGGTGTGTGTCCCAGTCGCAGTAGGTAGTCGTGGGTCTGAGCGGAGCTACTCCGAGGGGTCAGGGAGGTCTGCGACAGAGGCTGAGGAGAGAGAGGGAGAGACGCCAGTTTGCTCCCAGGAGAGGCAAGAGGGGGACAGGATTATTTACTTGCTCTGTTTGGAGACCAAGGAGAGAATAAATTGCTATTGATTTTTGGTTCGTTGCAGCTAAGTGTCTTCCTGCCTTTGCAGTGGCTCAGGGCCAAGAAAAAAATTCTTTATTATAAGGGCCTATCCACATTCGTCTTCTGTGTTTTTCATCATGTGAATTCATCGCTGTGGCCTGTTGTAATTTCCTTTTACACTGGGTTCAGCACTCCAACTGGAGTGAACCTAGGCCTTTTCTACTGAAGAGCAGTTGGTTACAGTTTACAGTGGAGAGTGACTGAATGTGTGGGTTGCATTTTGTGTGGTCCTTAGAGTTTTGGAACTGACACGTTATTGACCGGAGACTAGTTATCTCAATCCTGACAAACTAGACTCACACTGATTTTTGATTGAAAAGTTATTTAGACGAAACTGCGTCCAAACTAAACAAACTGACCAAGGTAGGCTAGATTATAGGCCATATTCCTGCTCTGAACATGTGCTCCCTATGGGCTCATGAAATGACTGGATCGTCTACTTAGGATAATGATATGGTTAAAACAGACATTTGTCATTATCTGGAAATGTGTATAATGAGTGGGTGAACTGGTATTTTACTGCAATGATAAATGTGCATCAAAGATGCAGCTTTTCCTCCCTCATCCTCAATTATCATGCCCCTTTGTCATAAAGGCCTATTTGCTTGTTCATTTCCCTTACCCCATAGTGGGTTTGGAGTAAAGCAAATAACCTAGGACCCTCAAACTCAACTCTGGAACTTGAAGCCAGTTCCACTCCATTTTTTCATAGCAACCGTTTAATCAGGGACTTATTTAGACCTGAGGCACCAATTTGGTGTAATCGATATGATCGCTTTGAACAGAAAACCAGTAGGCTCCGAAACTCGTAGGTTAAGAGTTGAACACCGCTGGCCTAGGCCTTGTAATACATACGCAGAGGTTTTCACTGTTTGGAGAAAAAAGATGAGGGATTTGAAAAAGCGTCAGTTAAAAAATCACACATTTACATTCAATAGGTCTTATAGCACTTTATCCAAACTATGATGTCTCTTTATTCATATTTCCATTCATTGGTTTAACTAGAGGCGCAAGAGGAGAGGACCTTGAAAAGCTGGGCTTCGGTGCGTGATGGCAGAAAGGAAATTGGTGTGTCAATCAGAAGTTTTCATATCTCCAAGCTGACTGTCATGAAAAAGGAGGCAGAAATGATAGAAAGAAATAAATTGAAAGAGCTGTAGGGAGAGAAAGAGCCAGTGAAGAAAAAATGAGCAGAAGTGACTGAAAGGGACAGATAGGCCTACTCTGATAAAGCTGACGTAGTGTTAGTGCCTAATTGCCTCTGGAAAAGATAGGAGCCTCTCGGAAATCCAAGAGGATAATGACTGTATTACTGTCAATCAATAACGGTTGAATGTGAGGTAAATACGTATTACGAGGCGGAAGGGAAAAGGAATTACTTAACAACTACACACAGAAACCCAAATCCCCAATAGATTTCAGCTGATTCCTATCGCTCCGTGTTGCCCCGTGTCCATGTACACTGTGTCCAGGTATTGCCCCACTGAGACCATGTCAAGGTTACCTTGGTAGGGTGTGGAAGGATGGTGAAAAGGAAAATGAAATATCAAGCAGCGTTTGTAGCTGTGTGCCTGCTCTACTGTACCTCATTGTAGTGCAGTTGATGAGTTTCTTGCCACGAGCACTTTAAAACAATGCTTGTTCCAGCTCCTGATCTAGTGTCTTTTTACTCTTGGGCCCGGTTCTTTTCCTCCAAACGCACCTCTCTTTGAGAAATTTCTCCTAAAGTAATGCTTTTATTGTGTAGTCAATGATTAAACCCCTGAATAATTTCACGTCTCAGCTCCTCTAGCGTGTGAACGACCACCTGAAACGCCACCGGTGCCTTTCACAGAACGCCACAGTTTCTAATTAAAAGGCACGGATGGGGTCCGGAAAACAAATTCCAGCTGAAATTGGAATTGGTTACAATGACTCCCATGCAAATATCTGCTGCCTGCAGCCACGGTGCCAATAACAGGGAGGGAGGGTGCAGGTGAGATGGCTGACGTGTAGAAATGAAATGGCAATAGAAGGATGGGGGAGGGCGAGAGGGAGGGGCAGGCAATGCGGATCTGAAAGATCAGGGGAATGAATAGGAGCTCCTTGCCTTTCACTCGTACTTGTGGACTATTATCCAGTTAAACTGTCTTTTTAATAGCCACTCTGCCTCTTTAAGATCTGTTTGCCCAGACCAGGGAAGTGCTTTGATCTGTGGGGCCCGCATGTTTCAGAATATTTGACTGACAAAGAGTCAGTGTGGTCTGGAATGTGACGGGCCTTCTGTAAATACACTGTGTCCATGTAATCCGGACCATATTCTTTGACTGTCATCGCCAGCGTATCGGCAAGATCAATATGGAGAAGGTGGCTTTGCACCACCTTACCAACTGTCGTTCTCTCTCTCAGACGGAGCCCAGTCATGCATACAGGTGTTGCGTCGCTCTGCCCCTCCTGAGGTCTTGCGGGTGGCAGACGCAGGCTAATGGTTAATTACCATTGTTAATTACCTCCCTCTGTCTCTGTCCCCTTCAGATGGAGCTGTTACATGCGGATTGGCAGCGCCAGGTGGCACAGTCCAAATACCCGCAGCAACAGGGCAAACCTGTCTGTCACAGTGCAGATAGGCTAGTGGTTGGCGCCTCTGACCAGTAACTGAAAGGTTGATATATTGAGTTCCAGAGCCGCCAAGGTGAAACATCTGTATTTTAGCAAGGCAGTTAAACCTGATCGTGCCTTTAAATTGCTCTGGATTAGAGCAGCGGCTAAATGACAAAATCCTAAATAAATATACAGACTGCACATTAACGGTAAGAAGCAGATGCAATTATTTGAAACATTTCAATACAACATTAGACAACATATCTTTACAATACTGCGACCTATTGAATAATTGAACGATAGGTCGTACTGAATGAATAATCAGTTTTTTGTCCATTTAGTAGCAGTGCCCAGCAGCTGTAAAATTGTTGCTGTCTCTGAAAAACAATTTTACGCAGATGTACCTTCAAGATAAATGGCAAGTTACAGCGTGTCACAAACCAAGCTAGCAACAACGCAAATGGGTTATAAGCTCATAGAATGACTTGTTCCTCATTGTTTTCATATTTGTGTTGCTTAGCTCGCTATGTAGCATGTTTAGAATGGGTGAGTGTAACGGTGTTGGGAATGTACCGTATGCTCTACAGCTAGCTACAGCTAGCTTGAAACCTCTATTGACCACACCCATGGCTGAAGGGGAGCAGGGTGGTCCATCCTCTGAACAGGAGGCCCGACAAGGAAGGAAGGAGCCAAGGAGATCTCCAGACAAGCTGAACAACTCCAATTACCTTGGTGTGCCTAGACGCCTCAGTGCCACCAGAAAGATCCAGCCACTTCCCAGGAAGCAGTCGTGACCTAGAAAGGTCTGCAGCATGGTCTCCTATGCCCTGCACATAGATGACCATAAGGGAAGCCAAGCTAGAAAGAGCCCAGTACC
Organism: Esox masquinongy; assembly: GCA_016801175.1. NCBI lineage: Eukaryota > Metazoa > Chordata > Actinopteri > Esociformes > Esocidae > Esox > Esox masquinongy. The sequence continues at coordinate 10,604 of JACXGI010016350.1, read as the reverse complement.
AGAGCCCCTTAGCAATCTGAAGGAAACGCAGTATTGACATGCCTCCTCTGGGAATTATATGATACACTGCTGTGGCGTCATCAATCTTCCCATGAATGCATCTGTAAACAGCCACAATTGAGTGTCCCTCCTAGATGAGAATCCGCGACAGCCAAACGAAAAGACCCGGTTGGACAGAACCGGTCAGTCAATGGTCTGACACCTCATGAAGACGTGTGAACCAGCCAAACAGGGCAGTGTATAAGCACACCTGACGATATACAATAACCCTTGCCACGAGCGCGCGGAGAGTGGATTCAATTATGTCCCCAAAACCTATAGGCCTCAGAGTCCATCGCTATCCCTAGGGCCGCGAGGGAGGAGGAGTCAGATAGGAGCCCCCAGGTGATTCCACTGTAGCCGGAACACCCGGGACAACTGTTCCATTGACCTGGTCCACTGAACGCCACCTGTCCTAGAAGTTTCTAAAAACGTCAGTACAAGTAATAACAATATCCTGCATGAGGCTGGGCTTTCCCTAGAGGGGAAGGACACTCATGGCGACGTCACACAAGCACATCATGGTTCTATAGAACACTGTGAATTCTTACCGGAGTGCAATAGATCCAGTCTGAGAACCCAACAGAGTGTCAGAAATAAAACTAAAAATTGAATGCTGCATCAGGTATATGGTGACGCAGTATCAAATCGCAACCTGACAACCAGTGCAGGGTCAAGAAACTAAGCAACTGTGCATAGCTGATTCTGTTAAACACTGGCAACAAAGGAGCCAATTACAATCAGCCAATAAAACAGTCATGAATAGCTGTATTAGGTATATGAATTACAGGTAATGCAGCAGCAGAGTACAACCTGGCAACCCATGACGGGTCAACAGCGAAACAGCCACTGATATCCGTATCAGGTATATTTAAAACCGGTAACAGAATAGCCAATCAATGTCCAGCCTGAGCAGGTCAAAGGAAACCACATAGCCATAGATAGCTATGTCAAGTATACTGAGGAAAGATAATGCATCAGCAAATTCAAATCTGGCAAAGCTGTTGGAGGTATATTAATATCGGCTATGCAGTAGCCAAATAATCTGTCAGGTTTTGAAGGGACAAAGAATTAAACAACCACAGACAACTCTATCAGGTATAATGAATTCAGGCATTATAATTGGTGCCCGTAAGGAAATCACTTACCCCAAAAAGGCAAAGAGGACGATGTGAAATTGACCTCCCCATTTATGGTGCGTGTTGTCACCTGAGTATCGGAAGGGGGAAGGAGGAAAATAGCTGAGTCTCAGCTGCATAGCAGTGACAGGAAAGACCATGTGAGGGTATGACAGAGCCAATGGACTTGGTGTATTCAATTGCAAAGTTTAGATAATGATCACCAAACAAAAACTACAGTGTGATGTACAGGTTGAAAAGGTATCTTTTTTTTCATACTTTTAGCCCGTTATGTTATCTAATTTGGGATTAAGGTTCTGCTTCATCACAGCAACATCATGCCATTGAGGGGCCATTGAGTCTTTAGATAAATCCCAACTGTTGCAAGCACAATGTGAAAATATTGTGTAGATTTTTTTCCCCAGAAGAGAATGTTTATAAATTGCCTGCTGGCTATGGGACAGTGAATGTGCATTCATAAATGAAATGGAACTGATTTCATAATTACCTGGGAAATGTGGGAATTGTGGTAAATAACTCTCAGCTATTAATCAAACAGCATCCAAACAACCTGTTATATATTAGTTAGTCTTGAAATTGATATAAAGAGATGCAATTAAGCTGCCCTTGATATTCAGTTGAATTTAGTTTAGTATTTTTAATGGGTAAAATATCCCAGATACATACTGTATAATGTAAAATATACAGTTCCTTCACTTTCTCCTCATTTTGTTGAAGTATAGATTACATTTTTTATCATCAATCTACACATCACATCCCATAATGACAAAGCGAAAAACATGACCTTTTTTAAAATGTGTCAATTTATTGAAAATGAAAAACTGAAATATCCCATGGATGTAGGTATTCATACCCTTTTCCATCACCCTGCTCTCACATTATGCTCTAATACATCCTGTGTCTTTTGATCATCACTGAGATGTCTGTACAACTTGACTGTAGCCCACCTGTGGTAAATTTAACTGATTGGACATTAGTTGTTGAAGCATAGGTCTGGGGACGGTTAAAAAAGAATTGCTAAAGCATTAGACATTTGAAAGCACCGTAAAGACGTTTAGGACCACCAAGACTTCCTGGAGCCGGCTGCCTGGCCAACCTAAGTAACAGAGCGAGAAGGGCCTTGGTCAGGGAGATGCAGAGCTTCAGTGTTCTTCTGCAGAGATGGGAGAACTTGCCAGGAGGACCAACATCTCTGCAGCTCTCCATCAATCAGGCCTTCGTGGTAGAGTGGCTAGTCAGAAGCCACGCTTGAGGAAAAGGCATTTGTCACGCCGTCTGCAGGAAAAAATATTCTCTGGTCTGACGAGAACAAAACTGAACTATTAGGCCTGAATGCCAAGCGCTACAAGGCACCGCTCATCACCAGGCTAATACCATCCCAATGGTGAAGCGTGGTGGTGGGAACATCATGTTATCATCCTTGAAGAAAACCTGGTGTTCAAAGCTGGTAGAGGCATACACAGGAGGACTCAAAGCTGTAATCGCCGCCAAAGATCTTTTTACAAAGTACTGAATAAAGGGCCTGAATACTGATGTACATGAGATAATTCAGTTTTTTATTTTCTGTGAATTGGCACAAATGTGTAAACTTGTTTTATTGTTGTTGCTGGGATAGATTGTGACAAGAAAAGAAATGTATTCAATTAAATTAAATCTATCACACAATAAATGTTGAGACAGTGAAGGCTTTTGAATACTTTCCGAAGGCACTGATGAAATAGTCCTTACTCTAAGCCAGAAATCCTTGAGTGCAACAATACAACATTCGAAACAACAGACTTGTGGTATACGTTCTCATGTACATGGCTATCAGCCAATCAGCATTCAGGTTTCAAACCACCTGGCTTATAATTTACATTGACGCAATGTGTCATGCCTAAAAAAAATATTGGCCATATACCATACACTGTTGAGACTCATACTGTCATTGGTTGATTATGTAATGTTAACACTATAATTTAACTCAACATAATATTCACACTACCTTTTCAATAATTAAAACAATTTAATTGGTCATTTTAATACATTATTTGACCAGAAAGTAGGGAAGGATAGAAGAGAGTCTGTGCCTAAAGAGCAGTGAGCTGGATAAAAACCCCTCCCTGCAGCAGCACATGTGCAATGGGGGCAGCGGTTTAGATAAGTTATTTTGTCTTGCTGAACATTGTCGGAGATGTTATTGTTCTGGCTGACTTAGCATCATCTGTGACCCGGCCTACCACCTTCCGCGGACTTAGTGGGGGAGTTCGAGCTGCATGTGGCTGCATAATTGTGGGTTAAAAGGACGTTTAACAAGGGACAAGGCATGCACCCCTGGGAGGCCTCTTTCTTAATGGTCAGGGTGACAGATGTCCAGAAAGTCCATTACCGAGTTGCAGAGGGAGGTGTTCAGTCTTAGGGTCCTATGCTTAGTGATTAGTTTGGAGTGGACTATAGCCCCATATTCCCCTACAAGTCCACTCCAATTTCCATTTCTTTGTATAGCATTCAACTCAACCTTCCAGAAGGAGTTCCCAGTCCGATATCCCCCCTTCCACCCCAGGTGTTGCTGAGACTCCTCCTCCTCTGGACCTCTAGACTCTCTGTCAATATGATGCTGAGACTCCTCCTCCTCTGGACCTCTAGACTCTGTCAATATGATGCTGAGACTCCTCCTCCTCTGGACCTGTAGACTCTGTCAATATGATGCTGAGACTGCTCTTTCTCTGGACCTCTAGACTCTGTCAATATGATGCTGAGACTCCTCCTCCTCTGGACCTCTAGACTGTCAATATGATGCTGAGACTCCTCCTCCTCTGGCCCTCTAGACTCTGTCAATATGATACTGAGACTCCTCCTCCTCTGGACCTCTAGACTCTGTCAATATGATGCTGAGAATCCTCCTCTGGACCTCTAGACTCTGTCAATATGATACTGAGACTCCTCCCCCTCTGGACCTCTAGACTCTGTCAATATGATGCTGAGACTCCTCCTCCTCTGGACCTCTAGACTGTCAATGTGATGCTTAGACTCCTCCTGTGGATATTTATCATATCGTTTGATATGATAAATGTCACAAGGAATAAGTTCCAGTAATTTCGTGCTCAGATTATAGCAAACTAAAAAATATATTGAGTGCAATGCAGTTGGATAACACTGCAGTGGTAGTAAAGGATGACATTGCAGGTGGATAACACTGCAGTGGTAATAAAGGATGACATTGCAGGTGGATAACACTGCAGTGTTTTCAGGTAGTAATGGATAACATTGCAGTAGGATAACACTGCTGTGTTTTCAGGTAGTAATGGATAACATTGCAGGTGGATAACACTGCTGTGTTTTCAGGTAGTAAAGGATAACATTGCAGGTGGATAACACTGCTGTGTTTTCAGGTAGTAAAGATAACATTGCAGGTGGATAACACTGCTGTGTTTTCAGGTAGTAAAGGATAACATTGCAGGTGGATAACACTGCTGTGTTTTCAGGTAGAAACAATCATCTGCATGACAACATTGCTGTGTGTTATTGAATTGCATCACACAAGTAAACAAATAGGGCAAACACAGAGCTGGAGAGCATTTCCACAAACAAATCTGTCGCTTTCACACAGTAACAGACAAATTGTGCTGGTTCATGTGTGAATAATGAAGTCTGCAGCCTTTTTAGGGAAATAAGATATTAGTGATCAGGCAATGATAGAGATTTGTTATATATAAAGATGAGTTTTTGTATTTTATATTAATTTAGGGCATTTTCTGTGTAGGACATACAAACGTGACAAATTTGAAAAGAAACAATGGTTATGTTTGAGTAAGTTGTTGGGCCACCAAGAGCCACTTGAACAGCTTCAATGTGCCTTAGTATAGATTCTACGAGTCTCTGGAACTGCTGGAGGGATGGAACACCACTGTTCCAAAAGATATTTGGAAGAGTGGTGGTGGAAAGCGCTGTCTAACACGTCAGTCCAAGACCACCCACGTGTTCAGTTAGATTAAGATTTGGTGACTGCTAAGCTCATAGCATATGATTCAGATCATTTCATTTTCATACACATGAAACCATTCACTGACCCTTCTTGTGCTCTGGGTGTTATCCTTGAAGACACCACTCCCACTGTCCTCTAGCCATCTTGATGCAAAATCGAGGTCAGCTGGGCCTGCTCAGGCCTAATAGAAGATGGAAGCATCTATTCGTTCTGTTCCTCCACTCATTCAGGTTTTCCCATTAATTTGTCACCCGTCTGGAAAGCCTAAAGAAACCAAAGGGTTCCTCGTAATTTAGAAATAATCTTTTCTGTTTCATGAACGGAAACACATTAAGGCAAAACTGAACACAATGGATAAACCTCTGCCTGGTTTTGTCTTATCTCTCTAAAGAAAAACAGGCAAATAATAATAGTATGTTAAACATTTTAGTTTGCTGACCAAAGTAAATCAGTTGACTAAATGAGTGAGATAACATCCCACTTTCTCCATGTACATGTATTTACATTTAAACATAATCGAGGTTTAATGAGATCAGTCAAGAAAAGTGCAACAGTTAATTTATGTTTAGGTCAGCATTTTACATGTGCTATCTGTCTTTAATGACACCCGGGACTGTGGTATTCTGTAAGGTTTTAGTTCACTTACACTTTTTGCTCATTAGAGTCAATTTATTCTGGGGACAAATACAGCCAGTGGGTAAAGTCATTATGTCATCAGTTGAAATGACGATTAGTTCCATATGATTCAAATTTGATTATTCTTCAATCATACATTACAATTCTATAATTCAAACTACCCAAATATTTGAGCGACTTGGGTATCTTTAGAAACGGGATTGAGAACAGCAAGTTAATTTTGCAGTATCACATTACAACAAATGTGTGTATTCAAAATATTCTTAATGGAATGTTAAGTAAAACTAACAAGCAGTTAAATCTGTATGCATTGTATTGCGAATGCATATCATAAACCGAATAACTAGCTCACACTGCTTCCCCCTCAAAAAAAATGTAACAATGAATAAGCACAAACGGTGCCGTAAACACTGTGGTCTGATTCACTTGTTGGCAGCGTATTTTATGCGGGGGCAAACTTTATTTCTTCGTCCTTCTCCAAAATGGCTGTGGCTTTAGCTATCAGGTTGTGTTTAATACTTGTTGTTTCAAGCAAGCTAAGTGATGTTGGAGGTTAAGGAAAATTGACAAAACTAAACGAAAACATGACTTAATCGAAAACTAATCTCAAAAATGTATCATCGATATCGATTGATTGCGTTTTATTTCCCAGGCCTAGTCCAGGGATCTTATTTATCAGTACACCTTTATTTTATATGAGGATCAGGGGTGTAGTATGAAATTCTTGGGCATGTCTCCCCTCTTTATTCAACATTCAAACATTTTCGAAGGCCCCTCCACACGTTAGGGCCCTATATACTGTACTTAGGACCCATTTTCCCTCCGGTCTGATGCCACTGATGGGGATGTAGTCATTCGGTTTGGGGACAGTTAAATTCTTGCAGGCTATCTTTTAGACTTGCCCACCTTCGTCAGATTTATAAGGATGAGAAGTAATTCCTGGCTTTTGAGCACCAGGGCCGGGATAAGGCGGGGAAGCTGATAAACAGATGCTGCGCATCCAGAATCAACAAGACCACTGATCTGAGAGACAGTCCTCCTGTGAACAGTCAGTGGGGCCTGAGGAACCTGGCAGCTGCCTCATAGCCGCCGCTAACCGCCACGATGATGGATAGCCGGGCGTGGACCGGGCAACGCAGGGCTCATGGTACAGTATCGCCCCAGCATTACTCTGCAGCACCTAGTGGCCGTTTACACATTAGCTACCACCTTACTGTAGCAGCTATCATGATATGAAGGACTGGAGAGTCTAGTGGAGGAACGGCTCAGCCTCCAGTTAGGATTGGAATTTGTTCTCTTAATTGCTCAAAGCGAGTTCTGGAATTGAGGAATCCATCTTCTTTATAGTAATGTGTTGAGGAAATTAGGGGCTAGGGGTTGGCAGTATTTCACTGCGTATTTTTTTTTTGCCATAGCTATTTGGGTGTTTTATCTCTAATCAATGGGGAGCCTAAGGGAGTGACGTGGGCAGTGCAGTGCCCTCATAAAGGAGACACGTGGCCCCGTCAAACTCTTGGATAGTATGGCATTAACATCTGGAGAGCCTAGCAGTGTGCCTGTGAGAAACGACTGGACTGCAATGCTGGCTTCAACCTCCTGGAGGGATCCAAGTCCTGGGCAGCTGTCAATCACTGAGTCATTATGATGAATGGAGTCCTTTGCAGGGACATTTTCAAACCCCCGTTCTCCTGTTTATCTTCTCTCTTCTTACTCCCCCTTTAACCGCACCACCCCCCTTCCCTCACCCTCCCGTTCTCCTTTGGCTCCTGGACTAAAGACTCCCCAGAGCTGCTTGCCTTCGATGCAGCATTTCAGAGTTTGGCTAATCTGTCTTCATATTACTGCCTGTGTGCGGGCTGCATTGATCTGGCAGCCTTCCACTCCACCCAGACACAAATCATTGGTTGCCTGTGATCCGTCCCTCCCTCATCTCCCTGCCTCTCACTTTCCTCTCCTTTCTGAATTACTGTCATGGGACGTTAGCGATAAATAACACCCGTTTCATTATGTTTAGACTGGTTCCCACCTGAGAGCTAGACATTGTCCAGCATGTCCTAGTTCTACTTAAATGTTTACGCCGTTATACCATGGAAAATGACATGGGTGCCGTTGTGATACTTACTCCCCTCACCCCTTTTTCCTCTCAATCCCAAATCAGATAAAACACAGCCAGCCCGTCTCTCTCTCTGTGTTTTTATCATCTATTTTGACAAAATGAAGATGCCTGTTAAAGCTTTGGAAGTGCGCTCTCAGTATTCCCCCTGCATGCAACCAAGTTTATGGGATTACGTTATGAGTTGTTAGCCTTCCAGCAAGGTCTGTGCTTGGTAATCCCACCAGGTTGAGTTAGGGCTTCATGATTGCATTCTGTCACTCTTCTTCCCCAGACTGTGAGCTCAGGTAATCTGGACACGTTGTGCTCCCATCACCAAACCGACAGATTCCCTGGTGAAACATGACAAGGGGGAATTTGCTCATTTGTAATCTGCTTGGATGGGATGCAAAACAATGAGGGACATTATGAAACCCTTGAGTGACGGGACAAATCCGAATCCGCTACTCACCTCATTCACTTTGTCTCACTGCTCTGACCGGATTGGCTTTAGAACTGCCAAAGGCCAATCAGCCGAGAGATGTCCTGCTGGTCATTGCTCCGATTCAGATAGGATAGTGTCTCCTGTGTTGATAAATCAGGTGTCTCCTGATATATGTGTTCAAACCAACAGTGTAATGGTGTCTGACCGTCCACTCTCTTGTTACCATCTCAGAGAAGGTTTTTATAGTTTCCTTCCGACTCAAGTGGCTTGAGTGCATTTGGCTCCGAATAATTCTGTAAAAATACTTCTCTGAGGTAATGTCACATCAGCAACAAGCAATCGCTCCACTTTTTCTTGCGGTAAGTGGCAATGGGAAAAGCACTCCGCTTTTCTTGTTCAGTAGAAATCAAGACCTTTTTATTCCTCTTATTCATAGTCATTTCATCTAAACGTAACACTATCTAATTTCCTGTAATAACTATGATCGATGCTGTGTTCCCATGACAACTACACAATGTGTGTGGTCCTTTGACCAGTGATAAGAATCGCTCTACTTTGAGGGAGCAGTGGTTTGAGGGAGTTTCATTGTTCTTCAGGTGATGACATCTTTTGTCATCACCTGAAGAACAAAACCATGGTTTTAAACTGTGTTTTTGCTGTCAGATGTAGTTATTTGCCTAGACTGACTCATTATTGAAATAAAAATGTTGGAATAAGCGGAACTTCATATTTGTTTTACGGGAAATTAGTAATAGCCCACTGGGAAATTATTCACATCCAAGGGATTTTAAATCTGGTTTTGTACTGTATTTATAGCCATATGTAATCAGAACAGTGTTGTATAACATTGTCTAGCATGCTGTGATTATAGGTGTGAAGAAAAAATATCTATAAAGGAAAACTTTGGCGATTAGAATTGTTTCTGTCTCCGGCCATCATTTAATAAGGTTGCTCTTTAACCTTTAATCTGTAGAATTTTCTTAACTGAAAAAGTTATACAGTTGTTGACTAGATTAGCTCCAGCCCTTTAGTCATTGAACCATTGCTGGTACACTGGAAACCCTAATGTCCAACTTAGCTCTATAGTATATAGAATAAACCATACTACAATATAATCCCTCCATTTTATGTTTGACAGAAGAAATACTGTAGATTTGATATTGTACAGTATGTAATTATGAGCACTACAGGCCCGGGAATAAAATCCTAGAAATAAGTGATTTGCAGTGTTTTAAAATCTATTTTGCTAATATTTTGCAGAAGTTGTTTATTTTGCTCAAATGACAAAATTGCTTGTGTTATTTGCATAACAATCATAAGCTGTTTTATTATCCTTAAATAAATTCCACCTAATGATTTTCTGGCAAATAACTTGCCAATCCAATTGAAGTTAAAAAATAATAATGAAATTAACCATTTACAAATGAAGCCATTCCTTCTTATCCCTAATGTAAGGCAATGTAACATCCTTAACATTTTTAGGAAAAGTTTATGTGCATCATGTACCTTATAATGACATCATCTTTCTCCATAAGGTCAACTTTCTTCATGGTTTTACATCATATATTGACTGTTTTTTATGTTTTATTGTCAGAATACTTTTTTTATCGTACAATATCCATGACATTCAATATAAGTGGTGGATATGAGGGATAATAATACATGATATTTTTACTTTAGAAGCTTGTGCAATCACCACGTCACTCATTTGAGACATCAAAGTTGTAATTTTGCCTGAAAATGTAACATCCATAACGCTGGAATCAGCCTATTTCAGTGAAATGCAGCATGTCTAAACATGCCAAGGTGGTCTATGCTCATCATTTACAATTTGATGGCAGACATTTTCCTGATCACCCATTTTACAGTGCTGAATTTATCTCTTTGCCTCTGGGAGCTCTGAAAAGGTTGACTCATTTCAATTAAAATAATAAGTAGAAATGATAACAGGAAAAAATACTTTTGCTCCAAATCTCACTCATCTTAATGAATAGGTTTGGGGATTTTTCCATGGCATAGCTGACTGAATTTTAAAATCCTGTTTCTTTGTTTTCTCCTGTCTATCATCAGTTCTCCAGCACAGCCTCATTTCTCTGCTTTAAGTCATCTCATGTCCTCTCCTCTCTCTGCTTTAAGTCATCTCATGTCCTCTCCTCTCTCTGCTTTAAGTCATCTCATGTCCTCTCCTCTCTCTGCTTTAAGTCATCTCATGTCCTCTCCTCTCTCTGCTTTAAGTCATCTCATGTCCTCTCCTCTCTCTGCTTTAAGTCATCTCATGTCCTCTCCTCT
>JACXGI010016349.1:0-16043 GCA_016801175.1 Esox masquinongy | reverse complement strand
CCCCCCCCCCCCCCCCCCCGCCGCCACATTATGGCCTCGTCTTGGCAGCTCCACAGCAGGTGTGGAATGGCTGAAGATCAGCAGGTATGGAATGGTTGAAGATATATGCTGACCTGACTTTGCAAGCACCGTGCTCTACCAACAACGCTAAAACGGACCACATTATGCAAACTGCTCGAAAGTATCCCAACGACCATCTCTTTATTTGCATTCGAACGTGTCGAAGGATGCAACGCAGGGGTTACTCTTTCTACCGCGTGTTGGTAGAAAAAGCCTGAAAGAGAGAGGAATTAAAGACAAACGCGGTAGAGTTATGAAGTGAAAGTGAGAGAGAGGAAGGAGGGAGAGCAGGCTATTCCAGTCTAACTGCACCCTTCACACCGCTGTGTTCTTCATTGATCTGAAACAGCATGTGGTAAGCTGCAGTGGGGAAACAGTCTGTCGACTACGAGAACCTCAGCATCATTTTGCTGGATAGTTAAGTCCAACATATGGAGGCGGTTTGATTGATTGGCCTGCAAGACGAGGATGTCTTCGGTCTTGAACTGTGCTAAAATCACCACTGCAAGCCGAATACTTTCCCTCCAAAATGTCCAGCGCAATAAATCAACTGTCCCACTTTAGAAAGAAAAGTTGTCAAGGCGACAGTGCCCTTGAGCAGACAGAAGGACTTGTGTCAGCTATAGCGGAAGGCTATTAGTGTTGACAGGCTGACGTTCAGGTGCTCTCAGGCACACACAGTAGCCCAATCCTTCAGCTACAGCCCAGTCAGCTGACTCACTCACCAAAGTTCTCTCCGCCCCAGATGTCCATAGCCGTGTCATACTTCCCCAGGTGGTTGAACCACGACTTGTCAATCACAAACAGCCCTCCGGCGATGATGGGCGTCCTGTAGGACAAAGAAAAGGAATTCAGGGAACATTACATCTCGGAATTGTGACTAAATGGGATATGACGGCTTCTCTCGCCAAAACGAACAGAAAACACATTTATGGTAGTGAATCCATCTCTCTATCCAAATCCACTCCAGCTCCACATAGCTTGAATTTTGAGGATGTTATGTTAATGTTGGCCCTGCCCAGTGATGGCTGAGCATGAGCTGCTGAGTAAAATGTAAATTGATTTGAGCGATACTGTATCTGAGGCGGGCTGGGCGTGGCGGCTGACAAGCAGAGGCCAGGGAGACGAGAGAGAGGATATACCCGTTCTTTGTCTAGCGAAAGCTGAAGGTACGCCCAGGCGCCTCCATGGTGGGCCAACTGGCGCCTTTCTAACACAATACCCTCTCAGCACCGGATCATACAAAGCAGAGAGAGAACAGCAAGACAGGAGAGAGAAAAAGGAGTGAAACAGAGGTCTCATCATGTTGCTAACGTCAAGTCAAGTCCATTTTGAATTTAACTGCTTCGCTTTTGAAAGATGAAGAGCATTGTTTCCTGTCTAGAAAAAACACACCATGATGTTCTTTGCTGTCAGCAACATGTATTCTCTGCTTTTTCTTATAGCTGTTTTTTCTCATTCCCCATCTGTCTGTACATTACGTTTTTGACCAATGATGACAGAAGATGGGTATTGATTCTTAAGGCAATAACACTGTGTCTGGCCATTAAGAACATAGAGTGACTCGAGGCTACTCTTTAAAAAGGCATCACCTAATAGATACATTGACATCTGACAAAAGACAATCCTGGCTAGCCGAGATCAAGTGAGCTTCCAAACTACACCTTAAGGCTGCATGTTTTCCTTCTGCATTTTAAGTCTTGTATCAAGACATGAGTAGTATTTTTAGTGTTAACAAAAACTCATGATTTATTAATTCCACCAAACAATATATCAGATAAAAATCAAAACATCAAGCATTGGCCTTGAAAAAGTGAAACTGCAAGCCCCAGAAACACATAACAGACAGTGAGAGAAAACAAGCAGCAACATAAATCTTCTGTTGTAAATCTGCAACAAAAGTACCGGCCAGACTTAATGAGTCCAGTTACTACTGAACGGAGTCCAGTAACTACTGAACGGAGTAGTTCAGTAGTTACTACTGAACGGAGTCCAGTTACTACTTAAAGAGTCCAGTAAATACTGAACGGAGCAAAACAGTGGAAAATGATCAATCTTTGGACAATGCTGTAAATCCCAGAGCCCTATGCGTCACCAAAGCCTCCCTAGTTATTGCTATCTGCCATTAACTACTGCTTGCTGCTGCCTCCATATTCAGATCCCACTCTAGACAGACTGTTCATAAATAGACATACAATTGAAAAAAGAAATGACTGCAAATGACATGGCTATAACAGATGATGATGGGACCGAATGACTGGAGGATGATGTGCAGTGACAGGATAGCAACAGGCTAGCAAGAGCAGGAAGATGGGGGGATAATGACACATTGGTGAGTCAATATGCCCTGCGGAGTCTGCCATGTTCATTAAATGACATTACTATTGGGTGAATGCAACGAAGAACAGTGATTGGCAATGAGCAGTAAGTCAGTCTCCATTGTCCTTCTCTCGAACACTGCAGGCATGAACCTCACACTGTGTGTCTGTCTGTCTGTGTTTGTCTACGTCTGACTGTGTCTGTCTATGTGTATGTGTGTGTCTGTGTGTCTCTGTGCGTATCTGTGTGTGTGTGTGTTTGTGAGTCTGTGTGTGTCTGTGCGTATCTGTGTGTGTGTCTGTGTGTGTCTGTATCTATGTCATTATGAGGACATATGTGTGATGCTGCACCAGTCTGTGGAACACGACCCAGCTGCCAGGCTGAGTGATCAGCACACCACCCTCATTAGACCCTCGTTCCTGGGGGGTTGCGGGGCTGGGGAGCAGCGGGGCTGTGGGACAGGGGGGCAGCGGGGCTGGGTGGGAGTGCCTTCAGTTGGAACCACAGTGTCTCCGGGGCCCCACCCAGTGTCATACCCCAGTAGTCTATGATTAGTGTAACCCGGTGGTTGTGTGTTCAGCTGGGAGGACTGTCCTCTAGCCCAAACCCGTCTTCAGACCCCCATCATCTCAGTCCCTAATTCTCACACTGCAATAGTTCATGTGTGTAGGGGGCAAGGGCCAGTGGGAATTCTATCCTGAGTTATCGTTGATTTGAAGCAATGCTTCATCTAATTTCCTTGGTGTCCTTTTGAATCTCAGGAGGACCTGAATCCTTGGATCATGCCTAAGGACTTCCAGGTTTGACAACTCCTAGCTGACCCTGGCCAAAGTCACCGTCACTGTCCGCAGCTCTTTGAGGCATCTCTGTCCCTGACTACCTGGTTGTGCAGCTGACTTCGATTCTACCTACAGACTCTGGACACAGCTTTATTTAGAACCCCTGATTGCGGGGCTGGTGTGCTGGCGCTAGGTGGGGTCTGGTTTTCATGGATATAGTTTAAAATTGTCATCACATAAACAATAAATACAACTTAGTTGAGAAAACACATGTTTTTAAGTGTATGCCAGTCAACTGAATACAAAAAACTGAAACATCTCATGCGCATAAATATTCACACCCTTTATTCAGTCATTTTTAGAAGAGCTTTTCCCAGCAATCACAGCTTTGAGTGTTCTTGGGTATGCCTCAACCAGCTTTGCACACCTTGATTTGGGCAGTTTCTCCCGTTCTTCCCTGTTACATCCTCTCAAGCACTGTCAGATTGGATGGGGAGCACTCAGTGCCGTCCAGGTTATTGAGCCACTCAAGGACATTCACGGGCTTGTGCTGAAGCCACTCTAGCGTTGTCTTGGCTATAATCTTCAGGTTGTTGTTGTGCTGAAAGTTGAATCTTCATCCCAGTCTTGAGTTACTGTGCACTCTGGATCAAGTTTTCTTCAAGGACCTCTCTGTATTTTGCTGTGTTAATCTATTCCTCAATCCTGACCAGCCCCAGCCAATGCATCTCTGTAGAGGTGCTCCCACCAACACGCTTCACCGTAGGGATGGTATTAGTAAGGAGATGAGTGGTACAGTGTTTTCGCCAGACCTAGCATTTGGCTTTCTGGCCTAATAGTTCGAAAATATTTTTCCTCATGTTCTCAGAGTCCTCCAGGAGGCGTGTCATATGCCATTTGCTCAGGAGTAGCTTTGTTCTAGACACTCCAGCATAAAGGCCTGATAAATGGAGGACTGCAGCATTGGTTGTCCTTCTGGCAGGTTCTCCCATCACTGCAGAGTCACTCTGAAGCTCTGTTAGAGTGGCCATTGGCTCCTCGGTCACCTCCCTGAACAAGGCCCTTTTTGCCCAGCTATTTTAATTTCACTGGATGGCCAGCTCTGGGATGTGTCTTGGTGGTTCTTCCATTTGACAAAGGAGAACACTGCGTGACTGGAAAATTTTAATGCTTTAGCAAGTTTTTTAATAACCTTCCCCTGATGTATGCCTTACATCTCAGAGGTCCCTTAAACATCATGGCTTGGGTTTTCATTAGACATGCACTGTGTGTCGGACCTCATACAGACAGGTGTGTGCTGTTCTAAATCATGTCCAAATCATTACATTTGCCACAGGTGGACATCAGTCAAGTTCCAGACACATCTCAAGGATGACCAAAGTGGGGTATTGTGCGTAAAATTGATGGCAAAAAATATTATATTTTTTCAATTATAAATTAAGTCTATAACACAACAGAATGTAAAGGATGTGAAGGGGTCTGAATACACTCCAAAGGCACTATGCTTTTGGGTATCAAGGGACTAATGGGAACATATCGAGCAAAAAACAACATTATAAAGTTTTACATAGACAGTATAGTAAAGAGCAGGCAGCTCAAAGAACTTCAAAGAATTTATCGTTAGTTACTTACACCACAGTGAAGGCTGGTGCAATGAGTGATTCTGCTCATTACTTGCCCTATGCAGGCAGACAGTCTCAGAAGGGGGACTTGAAGAAGGAGACTGCAAAGTTCAGGCATCATTTACATAGTCTGATCAGAATTTTGCAAGTTCTTGCAACGCCCTATCAACGGACGCTAGAACTAATCAAATTCCATTATGACACAGGGCAAGACACTATTTGGCAAAAGTACAATATTTGGCATGACAGGCCCTCCAGATTGCCTTGAGCAGGTCTACAGGAGCCAAGAGGAGAGGCTCATCGTCTTACTCATTTCTCAAGTGTAGGGAAGATGGCAACCCTCAGCGCAGTGCTGAATATTCATGATGGAAACACACATTTGCATTTATGCAGAGTGACAAAAGTATCAAATCTTTTTATAGAAATGATGTTCTTTCCTGGAAATGTGCTAGAGATTTGAATATAAATGCAGCTGATATGGTAGAGAGAAATGCTCTCATATCTGTACATGTATAATAATTATAATTGGAAATTAACAGAGAACAAACGTGAGAGATAGAGACATGCTTGAGAGAGATCAATCATTCTAGCCTGGCATGAAAATAATCTGGCCTGGATTTTGAGCCAACTGGGGCAAGGAGGATTAAAAAAATCCACTTTTTCTGGCTGAAATAATGCAAAGGTGCTTTAATTGGCTGTGGTCCGGTCTCCTCCCTGATCTTCTCTGGGCTTCCACCTCATTAGCCAAGCTGCTGCTATCTCTGCAGAGATCAATGGTTTAACTGCCTCTTCCAGCTGCTGCTTTCTAGTTTGCCTCATGGACTGTTTAGATCACAGGACAGTAAAAGGCAACATTAGGATAATTAATTCCACTGTTCCTCGGCTTCTGTCCTTGCTGCATGCTGTCGGCCAAAGGACATGTGGAGGAAAGGATGGATGTCAGGCTGACCCCATTCTCTACTCTCCCTCCTCCCTTCTCTAGCTCTCTTCCTCTCTTCTTCTCCGCTCTCCTTATCCCTCCTCCTCTATCCCTTCTCTTTGTCCCTCTCCTATATCTCTCCTTATATACCTCCTCTTCGACCAGGCCAAATCTGTCTTTACGTCTCTCTTCACTTACTTAATGGGTTCAGTGGGGTCAGCTCTCCTGGCTTTCTGCTCAGCCGACAACTGCTCCCATTTGAAATGTAGACTCCAGTCAAAGCCTGTGGCAGACAGTGAGAGAGAGAGAGAGAGAGAGAGAAATTATCAAAACATGAATTGAGAATGTGGGAGGGAGCAAGAGATGGAGAAAGGGTTAGAGGGTACGACAGGGGAGGTGCAAGAGAGTTCTTCAGGTCTGAATGAAGATTGAGAAGCAGAGGTGCAGTACAGACGAACAAAGAACGTACTTGAAGGCTCACTTGGAGCAGGAAAAACAAAATCCATTTGAAAACAGACACGGGTGTGCCTTTCGTGGTTTGTGAATGACGTTGATAAGTTACTCTTCGTTGCCAGATACTGTTATTGTAACCAGGGCAGGGCATATAACTGACTGCTGCTCACAATAACACTTCCACTATTTGTATACGTCATTGGAATAGAAGCTGTAGAGCTTGGTAAGAAACAGGTCTAGTGTAACTACATTTCTTATTGATATATTAGCTGTGTTTGAGCATTAAATGATGCGATATGTTGGTGCATTGATCGGTTATCCAGTTTTAGGCTGTTACTTTTCGCTTTCACCCATAGTCAATAATTAAAATTGAAGAGAGCCGGGTCAGGAAAGATCAGGGCGGGACAATGTGAAAGTGACCAATAGTGGCTAATAGGGACATGATGATGGAGAGAGGGGGGTGATGAGCAGAGTGGGCTGTCTATTAGAAAACACTATAGCAACCTCTGCCATCTACAGGAGCATCTCCTTCTCTCCTTCCTTATCTCCTTCCCCCGTTCCATCCATCCCTCCCTTCCTCAGAACACTGTCAATAATTATAGCCTTACCACTCTCGCTAACCTGTCCTATTTAATTACTCTAATGATTATGGGCCCAGCTCATTGGCCAATTTCCTGGTCTGGCCTGAAGCTTGGGAATTACCTTCATCAGGGTTTTCACATGAGCTTGTTAATAGCCCAGCCAATGCCGCTCGGTCCTGACCGACGCAGTGTCCTTGATGTCTTCAAATATATGCATTAGAAGAACAATGCATTTTAACTTTAGAAGCAAATGATGTGTCGGCCTATATGCAAGTCTTATTATGTGCATGCTTGTGAGAATAGACTTGTGCGTGCCTCTATGTCTCACAGTGTGTGTGTGTGGGTGGGTGTGTAAGAGAGGGTCTGATCTGGCAGACCCAGGAGTGCTGGCACAGCGGTCTGCAGACGGGCAGAAACTGGTCTCAGTAGATCGATGGGGATCTATTAACGGCACATCTTTTTCATGTTGTGAACTATGGCTACGTCAATAATTAAAAAGTCCAATCTGAGGAGGCCAAGCACTATTATCCACATTGATTGCCGTATCCAGTTCTCCAAGACCACTCACTGAAGCCGACAATCTCGCCACGTGCACGCACGTGAGAGTGTGTGTGTGTGTGTGTCCTCCTAGCCAAGTAATGGTGAATTGGTAGCCCGTGGGAGGGACGGGGAGAGGGATGCGAGGGATGTGGGATTAAAAGATGAATGGAGCAAGAGAGGGTATAGGGTGGAGGGTATAGGGTGGAGGGTATAGGGTGGAGGGTATAGGGTGGAGACTGAAAATGATGATCGGGCAGAGAGGCGGAGGTGCGGAGGAAGTCAGAGGGAGGGGTGGTTGGTGGAGAGAGGCAGATGTAAAGGTGGAGGTAGAAAAGGAGCCGGGTTGGAGGAAGAGAGGGAGGTAGGGAGAGGGAGGAGGTCGAAAAAGGGAGGGTGGAGGGGGCGATGAGGAGGCCATGTCCCTACAGCTTCACACCTCCACGGAGGTCAGAGGAAGCTGCTACGTAGGCAAACGTATCCATGTTGATGATGTCGATCACTGGGCTCACCACACAGGTCGGGTCCTAAGGAGGCAAGAGACAGACTGGAATCAGAGACCAGGTTCCAAACATACAGCGAGAGCCAATGGAATTTCATTTCTGTGTTCACTGTTTACCATTCTGAGGCTGAAGTTAATGAAAAAGGTATGAGTTTAATGGGGGGCATTGATGTGCTACAAGGCACTCATTAAACATACATTATGTTCCTACAGTAGGCCACACAGTTATTTGGCTGTATTAGTCAATGCTCCAGAGGCCATTCAATAGTCATAGACTATGTAGACCTGAGGTCAAGGAAGCAGCTTGGGAAAACCACCAGCTTGAGGAAACATGCTACATCTAGTTGGCTGTGCTGACTCATCGCTGTTAGGCTAACTGGAAAGTGGCTTGGGGACATTCTCTGTTCTCCTTGGTTGCCCAGCTAAAGGAAGGTGCATCAATCACTGTCTTTGATTAGATCAGATTGAAGAGGAGGCTAACAGGCGCGGTGTGAAAGTCAGGTCTCAAAATATTCTTCTCACCCACACAGACACATACCAGCCTGCAATAACAAACGCAGTCTCAAACACAGCCTCAGTCAAAGCCTGCGACAGAGTCACATGCACACACACACGCACACACGCGCACACGCGCACACACGCACACACGCGCACACGCACACACACGCACACACACGCACACACACGCACACACGCACACACGCACACACGCACACACACAGACGCAATGACAGGCAACATCCTTGCCGGACAGAATGCATCATCTGACATTTGATTAGCCTGGTTCCTACAGAGCTCCAACATCCTGGTCGTGGGTCACATGCTCATTGGTTATTCTTCATAGAGATGCGCTGGCTCTCATCCTTCTCTCTCTCCACTCTCTCACGGCCATGGTGTTCAGTCAAGTTGATGGCGTTCAATCAAGATGATGATGTTCAGTCAAGGTGATGGCTTTCAGTCAAGGTGATGGCATTCAGTCAAGGTGATGGCGTTCAGTCAAGGTGATGGCGTTCAGTCAAGGTGATGGCGTTCAGTCAAGGTGATGATGTTCAGTCAAGTTGATGATGTTCAGACAAGGTGATGGCGTTCAGTCAAGGGGATAACCCAGGGTTTACATGACTGCTTGGTGAAATTAGTATAGAGTATTCAATCCCTCATAGCCATTTGAAATGTTATTTGTTTCTCAGGTAGTACGCAGCTCTGAGAGGAATGGCCCTTTACAGGGATGTGGTGTGTCTTGAACATTATGCATGCATCTTTGGGCCCACATTTACACAAATCAATAAGTAATACATTTAGAAGTAGATATGTATATATGTCGACAGTGACGGATGATCCTTTTTTTTATGTATTGATTTTTTGTAGACAAGAGCTTCCTGTATTAGCACATATATTACAAAACGTATGCCTTCCAGGGCCAAACCCACGATAATGTTGACACGTTGTTGAGAAGTTAAGGCCTGACATCGGCAACCACACCTGGTTCCTCATTTATCAACCGTGGGTACATTTTCCACTAAATTCTGGCTCACGTGGACATCCTAGGATTTTCATGCGCACCAAATTACGGGAATTTATGAAACTGTTGCAACACATGATTCTTTTGAGCAGAGCCATACTTTATTTCTGTGCATGTGAACGAGCATTAAAACACTGCCTGGAAAACATGGTGACATAACCGTCCATAGCTGCTGTGTGACTGACTTGACTAATAATTGAATTCAGCCCTGCCCCATTTTTGGAAGTGAAGCGATGGTTAAATTTAATCTATTTTTTGTAGCGGTGTGGGCGGATGGTTTTAATCTTTTGCTGTGACTTAATTAATTATACCGGATGCATTTTCTAACACTGACGGTCAATTCAACCAGTTTGTGACTAAATGATCCCAAACACTTCTATCTTAAATTCTAACTGTTGCTTAAAATTGTATCAACAGATGATTGTTTATTTTCTTTCCTTCTTTGAAACAAACTTAGATTAAAAAGGATATGATCTTGTGCTTCTACCCAGGATGAGTAACAGCTGGTTTTGACGGTAGCCAATGGGGGTCCCAATAAAATCCTTATCTTAGAACACAGGCCCAACAATAGTGTGGCCATTCCTTTATCAAACAGGCATACTGCCATCTAGTTCTTAGAATATGGTTGGCTGAATGACTGATGGATTCATGGTAATATTTGTTACAGGCCCGTACCACTGGGAATTAACCAGTTGTCAGAAAATAGAGAAATGTTCTACATAATGAAAGCATGCAGAATAAAACAACAGTATTAAGACACGCTGCTATGCATTGCCTTTACCAACAGTAAATGTATCTGGTCTATGAACACAGGATGAGTGGTGCATATAAGTTTTAAAGTAGTTTTTGAGCACACACAGCTTTCATAAATGAGGCCCCAGGGTATTAAGATCCAGACAGCACTTTGAAGTCAGACATTAATAAAGATTAGTGTATCATTTAATATCATATGTAAGCCCCCAGGTATTAGCCATTGTCCATAGGGGCGTTTGAAATAACTATACGTTTAGAATAGTAACAGTTTGTTTCGATATCCAGATACATGTTGTTGGAGAAACATGTTTAACTTACATGAAAGAACAGCTCTTTAGCTAGACACACCAGTAGTGGTTTTGGCATGAAGTAGATGAAATAACTACTTTATCTGAAAACCTGTTGACTGGTACTCCTTGTAAATAGCCATGTTACAATTATTCATATCCTTTTTTTATTGATTACTTATTTATATGACTTTGTCGACATTATTTTCGTTAATAACATTTAATACCATCATATTCATATTCCCTGGATGGAACAGTATTATTTTATGCACTGAAAGCCTGAGAACTCTTGGTACATACTTTATATTCTGGGATTTTGCGTGCTTTATTAAAAGGAAAGTGGGAAAGGAGTTTTTGCTGAAGGAGTTGTACGATGGATTTGAATGCTGCATTGGTACATAAATAGGAATTTACAACTTTTTTTTATTGATGAACTATGAATATCATACTTACGTAAAGTTAATATTTTTGGAAACGTGTCTGACTGTTGGTCAGCACCTGCTGTTCACAAAGCACATGACAAATATAATTGGATTTTTGATTGGAAACACGTCTATGTTTAGAAGGTGGCATGCTGTGGATTATGTCCATGAGGGCTTTTAGTGATAGTATGACATACAGAGAGAGAGAGAGAGAGAGAGAGAGAGAGACAACAGTCGACCCTCTGTCGCAGCCTGGGGGAGATGGAGGGATGAGAGAGAGAGGAAGGTGGCTGGTGGTGTAAGCAGAGAGAGTGCTGCACTTATATCCGATTAGGGGTAGAGGAACAGCAGAAGGTAAACTCCACTCTGTCATCAGCCACACTTAGAACTTTGAGTGCTGCTCAGAGGAGAGGGCGAGGCTGCCTGAGACCGTTCAAAACGTCATTTATTCCTGGAACATCGTCAAAAGGAGACTATTTGGAGAAGAGTATGGAGGAAGGTCATGTTCACTTAAGTTTACAAAAATACATTTTTAAGTGTTCTGCAAATATGGAAATATTTTGAAAGGGCAAAAACACATATTGGAATTCAGTTGAGTTGACTATTTTTTTTTCTCCTGCAAGTCGCTTCTTTGTGTTCAGGAAACATTAATTCCAACAGGTATAGAGGATTGGTCTGGAGATAAACGTAAACGCATCAGGAGCAGAGCAATGTAGGAGGTATGTCACTGCCTGTCTCTTTACTGTACCTCCTTGATCCTCTGCAGCAGTGGGGGCAGCCAGTCCTTATTGACCTCACAGTGGCTGTCCAGGAAGGTCAGGACGCCGGCCTTGGCTGCGTCCGCCCCACGCACCCTGGAGCGGATCAGACCTATAGAAAGAGTTCAGAGACAGGGGGGTCAAAGGTCACACTCCTCTCTAACTACTGCTCTGCTTGTGTGTGTACATATGTCGAGCTACATGAGTGTCTAGCCACATGGGTCTGTATCTAACGCCACCACCATCAAATGTAATTTCATCTGTAGCTGATGTTTTTAAAGAGTGACATATTTTTCTAAGCTACTCTGAACACAATGAAAAAGAAATCAACGACTTCACAAGCTCCTCTCTTGTTCCGTTTCATGCATGGAGACGAGGGAGGTCTCAAAATGGCCCTTTATATCTGTTTATGGGGGTGGCGATGGTTCTGGCCCTCAGACATCAGGGGATAAATGGGTACATCACCCTGCTAAGAGGGCTCAATAATCGGAGGACATTCTGTTCAGGCTAAAGAGCGAAATCAATAGTCCCTGACATAGGACGGAGCGTCATTGTACGAAACTGCAGGACTCCTCTTTAAGTTTAACACTGCACCGCAACTCCAGCCAATTAAAAATCCCATTTCATCCTCAATAACGCTTTATTTTCTGGATGGCTGAACTCAGCCTCCTCCCTTCAACAGTTGCTAGGTGAAGGATGATGCCGTAGAGAACAGAGCCTGTGTTAAAAGAGCCCACACTGGTAGCTGCTTTTAGAGTCGACAGAGAGGGAGCGAGACAGAGAGATAGATAACATTTCAAATGCATCCATCCATTTCGACCTTTTGTGCGTGTAATGTTTACAGACTGTTTATTTCCCTTTTTTTAATTATTATTTGTATAATTGTTTTCCTATTTCTGCTTGCTTTGGAAATGTTAGCAGATGTTCCCCATGCCAATAAAGCCCCTTTCAAATGAACTAAGTGAGAAGGGAGAGAAAGAGTGAAATAGTGTGTGTGTGTGTGTGTGTGTGTGTTTGTGTGTGAGAGCGTTTTTGTGTGTGTATTTGTTTAAGCGTTTTTCTAGTGTAGTGATTACATCCACTACTAAAGCCTGATAGAGGCGACATGGCATAAAAGCTTCTGCTGTTGGTATCATTAAAAAGACAATCAAGTCTAAATGCCTTAAACCATTTACAATTTAACATTAGAGTCAAGGCCCCAGGGACTGATAACTACACCGGGCCCCTTCCCATTCACACACACACATACCAATACACACGTTCATCTGGCTCCGGGAACAAACAGAGGCATGCCTAACAACGGCTTAACAACAACATTTGCTATTCAGAAAACCACGGAATTACAGCAAAGATACAATCTCACTGGGGTTATAATGATTTTTACACTTGATTAGGTATTGTCAGTAAGACATCTGATACAGTCCGGCGTGGAATCTTGGGAGTTGCCATCTTAGACGTCCCTCAGCTTTTTATTAGTAGAGCAGGAGTGAAATTACCCCCAACGCCTCACACAACTGTTTCTCAGTTATTTTTAACGGCATTTCAAGGCTATACATTTCAAATCATCATCCCATTCCATGAGCTTCACCGTTGACAAAGTCCGAACTGACGGCTGAGCGTATGTTTTCTAAGTGGCCCTTGCAGGACGAGGAGCCAAGCTGTTATGAAAGCAGCGGCAGGGCGCTGCAGCCAGACCCGTGATTGCATCGCTCGACAAATCCGTCACTGCTACACGCGTAAACAACTGGAAGACTATCCATCATTACAACGACCGACCTGCTGAGCAATCATAGCGTGGCAGAGGCTGGATCCAAACGAGTTCCATTAAAGTCTGACGCTACAGAAAAAGCAGAACCCCCGCCCCCCCCCCAGATCTCGTCCTCTCAAACCCACCTACTCCATCGTGCGCAACCCTCCCACCCCTCCATCTCACCCCAACCCTCCACACCCCCAGCACCTCCTACTCCTCGTTTGCAACCCTCCCACCCCTCCATCTCACCCCAACCCTCCACACCCCCAGTACCTCCTACTCCTCGTTTGCAACCCCACGACCCCTCCATCTCACCCCAACCCTCCACACCCCCAGCACCTCCTACTCCTCGTTTGCAACCCCACGACCCCTCCATCTCGCCCCGCCTCCTCTCTGACACTGTGCCGAGGAGCCTTAAGGAGGCAGAATCATTAGCATCTTCAAATAGGCCCGCTCAATTTTCCAAGCCAGACAATCGCTGACAAGATGCAGTCATTAATGGATTTCTGTCCGTCTCTCATTCATCCCAGAGCTCCTAGCGCCGTTCTCACAGGGGTGTTTACACTCCTCCATGAACTGTCACCTCTGTCACATCACAACCAGCCTTATCTAGCCCGGGCTTACAACAAGACAAGAAGACACACTGGATCTTAGGTTTGTTGGCAACAGGGGTTTTTAGTAGTTTCAGTCATGCTTACACTGAGCGCAATGACAACTCGGAAATGAGTACAAGAAAACGTTTGGCGACGAACAATGAGCACTAATGAGATACCACTGTGACAGCTACAACAGTCTATTGAACTGGCCTATAACAAAGCAACGTACCTCAAGACACTAAAGGCTTCAAACAGGGATCACAACAGCCCCCTATCTTCTTGCATTACAAGACAACTGAGATGCAAGACATGCATCCATAGCATCCATATTTTTTGTTGCTATTAGGTAAAAATAGCTACTTTAGGAGATTGTTGGTGTGACTGTGAGGTTTGAGTTAAGTGGGGGTTCATCTCCCCTGCCTCTAGGCTGAACCTATCAGGGGAAATTCAAACACCTGTGAGTGATGGGTTTGGGGCACCTCTATCCACACACTGCAATCTGCATCTTGTTACTGAGTTCACATCTGTGCATGTTAACCACATATTTCACTTCAGACTGTCTGTGGTGCTCCATCTGATGACACTGTGCACAAGCACAGCCAGGTAGCCTTGAGGGGTTTTAACTAGCAATCAGCCCAAGATGCTTTTCATTTCAGTTTTTGAAAACTGTAGCCAGTTTACAGCTAGGAATAGTGTGCTATCGCGTCACACCCCGGTGGAGTAAGGGTTAAAGGTGACACGGGGAGCAGGAAAATAATAATCAAATCCTGGAAACAATTACTCATAAATGCTATATAATCAGTTTTTATATTGTGTTTGGGCTGCATTCTAAGCAACATTTGGATGTCTTGCTATAATGGAATTAAAACACCATTCCTGTATGCAGAGCCATACTTGTCAATGTTTGCTAAAACCATTGGTCTAAAATGGCTAGCTGCTAACTTTTCTCACATTCCAACCAGGCAAAATCGCTAGAAGCCAATAAATCAGATGAGCAGATAATTACATGCTGTAACTAAATCCTTATCAGCCAATTGAAAATCTCACCGCAGATGATTCAATAGTTTTTCACTAACGCAGCCTTGCCCCAAGTCCACCGGTACGTTCTGATAGTCAATTCAACATTATGACCTTTAGACATCGCTCAGGATAATTGGTTCACTGGTAAATTATACCAGGTTTGCCTATGAGAAAAGCTAGCAACTAGCAATTTTAGATCTGTGATTTAAACCGGATGGTTTTTAACAAGTTTGCAAGTATCAGCACAGTGTGTCCTTAGTCTACCAGGTCAATCCATGATCTGGGAACACTTAATGTTGTATTCTGAGGCAGGATAACAATCCACTAAAACCCTCTCAAATCAACCCACTTGAATCTGCTCTCTCGTCTCACAGCTGGTGACTGAACTTTCCTGTGACCTGAAATCATCTAGTTCAGGAAGCTGCTGAAGATCTTCTGAGCCTGTTGTTATCTTTTCACAACAACACATGTCTTTTTCCCCTGAAGAGTGCATGTTCAAGTTTAGAACACAGTTGTATGATGTCTGCATTAAAATAATTATCTCTCTATCTCTCTTAACACACACACACACACACACACACACACACACACACATATAGAACATGCAGGAAGGCAGGCACATCCACCCACAAACCAACCCACACACACACACAAATGAATTACATTACCTTCCCTCCTGTCATTCCGAAAACACTTTACTTTGGGCAACTTGTTGAGTAGAAGGCAGTCGTTCGCTGAAAGACAATGTTTGATGCAAGGTGAGATGCAATGTTCTCCAAACCGTCACCCACACAGCATGGAATTGGATTTAACCTAAAATAAACATGTTGTCAGGGACAAGGGAAATCTTTTCAATCAGTGATTCTTTTTTTCTGGAAGCTGAGCCAGAATGGTAAAGCGCATCACATCCATCTCCAATCAATTTCCTCCTGTAATCAGCTGCTTTTCTACTCACCGTCCTCGCTGTAGTCATCTACCAGGAGAATCTCGTGAATTAGGTGGACTGGCGTCCGATTCAGAACACTGAGATGAAGAGGGGAGCAGTAGCGTTAGAAACAGATTTTTTATTGACTACAATAAGAAATATACATCAGTATACATCAGTATAGCATAGTATCTTGAAGAACCTCCTAAAACAATATATATATATATATATATATATATAT
>JACXGI010016348.1:0-15822 GCA_016801175.1 Esox masquinongy | reverse complement strand
AGGTATGTTTGGCGCAAAAACAACACTGCACATCACCCAAAGAACACCATACCCACAGTGAAGCATGGTGGTGGCAGCATCATGCTTTGGGGCTGTTTTTCTTCAGCTGGAACCGGGGCCTTAGTCAGGGTGGAGGGAATTATGAACAGTTCCAAATACCAGGCAATTTTGGCACAAAACCTTCAGGTGTCCGTTAGAATGCTGAAGATGAAGTTCACCTTTCAGCACGACAATGACCCAAAGCACACATCCAAATCCACAAAAGCATGACCTCACCAGAAGAAGATTAACGTTTTGGAATGGTCCAGCCAGAGCCCAGACCTGAATCCAATTGAACATCTGTGGGGTGATCTGAAGAGGGCTGTGCACAGGAGATGTCCTCGTAGTCTGACAGATTTGGAGCGCTTTTGCAGAATAGAGTGGGCAAATATTGCCACGTCAAGATGTGCCATGCTAATAGACTCCTACCCAAAAAGACTGAGTGCTGTAATAAAATCAAAAGGTGCTTCAACAAAGTATTAGTTTAAGGGTGTGCACACTTATGCAACCAGGATATTGTGAGTTTTTTATTTTTCCCCCTCAAAGATTTCAGTTTGTTTTTCAATTGGATTGTTCACGTTATGGGTCACATTAAAGGTGGAAAAAGTTCTGACATGATTTATCTTTGTCTCACTATTTTACATCACAAGAACCTGGCATTTTAACAGGAGTGTGTAGACTTTTTATATCCATTGTATGTTCTATTTTTTAAAATTAGTAAATAAGATGTATTAGTGTTTTTTAAAATAAAATTTGATGTCTTAACTCTCAATTCATTTACATAATATCTATAAGAGATGTTATAGATGAATATCTATAAGAGACAAACAGGATTTTTTTCATGCTAAGTGTGTTGTTATTGCGTTAACTAATCATTAACAGCCGTTTTCTCAAAATGACATGTTTAATGTACACCATTTGGTATATTATCACAATAAAACCAAAAAAATCCATCTGACTCTTATCAATGTGCAGGAATATGGATTTGTGTGATATGCAAATGAGGGCATATTTAATAAGGAAATACCTCATTTGCATATTAAAAAATGAAAAAAATAAAAATCATAATTCAAAAAAGGCTTCTATTTATGTATACTTTCAGCTTGCAAAGTTTCATTGTAATATAAGTTAAGTTGGGAAAAAAGCCTATTTGACTGTGGTGTCTGGCCTTAAAAAATGTTTATTGAAAAGTGCCAGATGGAAGTTGGAGGTGAGCAACTCTGCCATTTCAAAACCAATGTTGTGTTTATCGACAGGGATTCATGGAAAATACATAAATAATATTTCGTTAATGTATTTTTGTGAAAAACTTTTTCATGTAAGAGGCACTGGCCAGGCTTGGCCAAATAACCCATTGGTACCGCCCTCTGAGGGACCCTTGGGAATTGTCAGTATGCCGTGACCATGATTTGAAATCCTATCAATGACAATTGTAATGCAAGGCAGTTCTTTAGACCCCTGTGCCACTGTTTAATCCACATGACTGAACAACCCAATGAAGCAATCCAGGTGTGAGGTCTAAATTCAACCCTGTCCTTCGTGATTATGCAAGCATGCAAATCAAGGGTGGGATCTATGGGACACATTCTAAATGATGCACACTGAAGAGGGAAAAACCCAAGAACCACTTGGTGCCAGGAAACAACTGGACCTTGACTATGGAGAACCTATCAATCGGATCCGAATTTGATCTTTGTACTAAGGTAACAGCGCTTCAGTGACTGTGAATAAAGCCGAATCTCTATGTGGCACCAAGCACAACAGCAGGGTGGTCCAGTAATCTAAGCTGGAGGTACAAGTACACTGCAGCATGGGTTTGAATCCCATTTTCATGAAAACCAATAATGTAACACTCTAGAACAATGGTTTGGCTAGAACAAAAGTGTGAAACATCTCGGGGTTCCTGAAGTGAGTTTTGACAACTACATTTGTATATGTTATTTTAGACTATGTGATCTTGTTTGCTTTCTATTTTTAATAAAAATGCAAACCCTAACTGTTTTCAACAGCTCTCAATCTAAACAGAAAAATATGCAAATTTTGTCGCTGTCACTAATGAGATAGAGAACATATTTCACATCAACTGTACTTTTTGCTTGGACCTTTGTAAGAAAATGCCTTAAGTCCTGATTTGTTTTACTCCCCTCTGTATTGTCCAGTACATGATGCACAGTTCAGCCAGGAAAGGAAGGACTAAATAAAACAAAGACCCACTGAAGGGATTAAAATGGTAAAATGATATTTGATAAAGAGCACAACCTCAAGATAACGATGTCCAGGCTGTCTGCTCCTGTGGCTATGAGGTCAAGGATGCACAGATTGCAAGGATATAGCCTGCTCAAATATCCGTCATTGATTACGGATAGGCTTATGTGTTACCTGACACAAACATATGATTCATGATTCTGCCTACTCTTTAAAGCCTCAGAGATAATTACTCCCAATACATACATATGTACACACAGCACCCATGCCACATATTCTCACACACATACGTTTGTTTTTCTATCCTTGTGGGACCCAGAAAACCAGAAGTCCATGTTCCCTATCATTTAATCCTAACCCTAATTGTAACTTAAACATCAGTAACCTAATCGTTATGCTTAAACTTAACCTAGCTCTAATGAACCTAACCTGTTATAGTTTAACCTAAAAGTAACCTAATCGTGACGTGAGTTACAGCATTTTATCAAGTTTTTATTAAGAAAGAGCAAAATCACTATAATTAAGTACATATCCTAGTATTGGGCAACAGAAATGCTAAAACAAACGAAAATGCAGGTCGTCACTGCCAGAGGCATTGTTAGGCCTGAGCTTCTGGAGCTGGATCTCCCCCTTCGTCTTTTGGAGAATGGATTACAAACTAGTGAGCCAGTGACTGAAGCTATAGTAGAGGTGCTGGAAGAGGAGCAGGCTGAGGGACAGCCGGCAGGAGTTGGAAGACAGAGTGGCCCAGAGAGTAGTGAGACTGACTGAACCAACAGAGTTACAGCGGTTAGCAAGGTTTTGATGTAGAGATTACTGTATAGGAATAAAATCCTGACCCATGAGTATATACCATATTCTTAATGAGTGTAGGTAGTTATAAATTATAAAAATAGTTTTTCAATATTTTCACATTACAATTAGTAAGTAATTTATTACTAGTTTTCCTATAGTAACCTCTTTACGCCCTTCTTTCAACCAACCTGTAGGAAAACATAGGGCAAGTGGTTTTGATCCTGAATCACTTAAATGTGAATGATTGTATAGAACATGGATATCTGTAAAACATCCAAAACAGTGTGATGTAATTTTGTTGATGGGCTATTCTCAGAATATTTTGTTGCCACAATAATTATATAGAAATATAGTTGCACAGCAACAATGGACGGGGTCCTCCAATATGGTGAGTACAGGAAAAAAAAAGAGAAAAAATGCATATGAAACAAAGAAACAGAATAAAAACAACAGGAATAAACAAGAATAAACAGGGCATCTGCAGAGTAATCCCCAAATGGTGAAGTAAGTGGATGTAAGTAATTAAGCAAAAGTAAGACATTGGCAAACAAACAATATAAGAAGGCAATATGAAACTAGCAGTACATTTCCTGAAGAAAATGTTGTGTGCATGCTAGCTACCCTGCTCCTTCAATTTGCCTCGATTGCAAATTCAGAATGTCATTGAGAATTGCCACTTGCACCCACACAACTATTTGTCACTTGTACATACATTATACTTGTACATTTCCTGTAAATTTTCCACTGCACATTTAGAATTGCATTTGCATTAATTGTACATCCATACATTCCACTTGTACATACATAAAACTTAATACTTTTTCTGCCCTCCTCTATTTGCACTTCTAGTTAGACGCCAACTGTGTTTTCTTGTACTGTACTTGTACTGTTCAATGACAATAAAGTTGAATCTAAACTAATAGCTGTTTAAAAAAGTACTTATGGTTCAAAATAGTGTTTACCTATCAATAGATTTGGAGTCTGTATTTTTTAAGGTTCAAGATATACTGTTGGTTTGGGTAATTAGCATAAATTAGCATAAATGACATAGTAAAAGTTCATAAGTGTTACCAACGACAGGTCTCGTGTCTGTAGCTCGAACGGTTCAAATTATACAGCCTAATAGTTAATTAACGCTAAATACACTAATTAGCATATGTAAAATTTGCAGTGGGGTTAGCTTAAACGTGTGAAACATTTGTTTGTGTTTGTGTCACGAATGGTTCAAAAGATACAGCCTAATAGTTATTCAACACTCTTTACACTAATTAGCATACGTAAAATCGATAAATGTTTCATCATATGAACTGGGGATAGCCTAAATGTGTAAAACAAAGTTGGTTTCATGTGTGTAGCTTGAACAGTTCAAAAGATACAGCCTAGTAGTTAATTAACGCTAATTACGCTAATTAGCATACATAAAAATCGATAAACGCTTCCTAATTTGAAGTGAGGATAGCTAAACTGGTGAAACAAAGTTGGTTTCCAGTCTGTAGCTCAAATAGTTCAAAAGATACAGCCTAATAGTTAATTAATACTATTTATGCTAATTAGCATAGTAAAACCATCAAGCGTTTCATCAAATGAACTGCGGATAGCCTAAACATGTACAACAAAGTTGGTTTTGTGTCTGTAGCTGGACTGGGACCAAAAATCTCCTCTGGCATTTTGGCCCACGCAGGCCCACCACAATCGGTCGGACATTACCCACCAGTACACCATACTCGCAGTCCCCTTAAATATACATACGTACTGTATTACTGTATTTCCTCCAAAGTGCCGTGGACAAGTGTACCAATGCAAGAGGATCAGTGTACTAAGTTGCTCTTTACTGACTCCCTTGTGATCAGAGGTGGCAGTGGAGTAGGGCCTGCACAATCTCCATACTCAAGTAGTATTGTCAAAGTAAAGGCTCTGCTAGAAGTCAAAATATAATTTACATTTTTTTAATAAAATGTTAGTATGTATAAAGTATACGAGTAAGTCAAAATGATGCCTGTGAACTCCACACTAATGGACAGCAAAATCTCCTCAAACAAGGAAACCTTTAAAAGAGTGATTTTACTAAATAAAAAGAATGCCTGTGAACTCAACTCCAGTTAAAAGCAGAGATCTTTTCAAACAAATTAGGGCAACCTTTGAGAGAGAGAAGGGGAGACAGGCCGAAATGTGAGACAGACATGATAACTGGGAGTGGAAGAAAACAGCCATCAGTTGGTGTGCCATGAAGCATAAGAGTGGACAGTACATCACACTGTCCAGGTGAACAAAAGACAGAATGAAAGACCTAATATAGGCCTAACAGTACAAATCAGCCAGTAGTTTTATGTTCCCATTTCTAAACATCCTAATCTGCTATGAGCTGGACATTACCAGAGATGTCAGTCACCTCCTCTGCAGTAAGCAAGCATCAACACCTTCCTCAATCTCCACCTACATATACAAAATATATAACAATATACTGTAATTAGTTGCATTGCTTCATAAATCACATAATATAAAACAAAGGACTTACAGAACAATCTTTCACATGTTGCTTGTCTCTAGATAGGCTTGTCTATTATTACATGGGCACAAGCATCAGGGATACAGTAGTGGACAAAAACATAATATGACATCCTTATAGGCACTATTTGGATTTAGTAATGAATGAACTATCCAAGTACAGTAACAGAGCCACACTGTAGTACTTAGAAATATATATGTCAGGATAGAAAACTACGTCAGACTGAAGATGACTGTAACTGTTGCCTAGTTTGTAGTTTTATTTTACATTTCATAAATTATATATGCAAAACGTTAGATGTAACATTTACTAGCTAGCCAGCACTGTGAAACAAAGTGAACTATCTCCCATTCTGCAGTAGGAGCTACATCCCTCAGAGCGACGCGGACGTCCACCACGGTCACATGGACGTCCTCACTAGGGGGAGCCCTCGAGTGGATGTTTAGCAGGACGGACGAGCGACGAGTGACGTTGAGAGGGATGTTGAGCCGGACGGACGGGAGAGGCAGCTAGATCCCTCGTAGCGACGTGGACGTCCACCACGGTCACATGGACGTCCTCGCTAGGGGGAGCCCTCAAGATGATGTTTAGCAGGACGGACGAGTGACGAGGGATGTTGTGCTGGATGTTGAGGCGGACAGACGGGCGATGGGGGATGTTGAGCGGGATGTTGAGCAGGACGGTTGGGCGATGAGGATGGAGGGCATGGTCCGGACGGACAGGAAAGTGGCCTGGACGTCAGCATCCAGCTCTAACTGGATGTACATTGAAGCGAACTGGATGACTTGTGTATGAGCATATTTTGAACGTAATAAAATGGAGAATGAAGCGATCATCAATCAAATTATGACTATTATCCAATGACAATATGGATTATTTCTGTGATGATTATGCTAGAATTCAGACTAGGCTGCACTGTTTCTTCTATTGGGGGAAGTGTTTTATGTTTTGTTTTAGGCAAAAACGACACTGAAGTCTTAAGATGTTTTACTATGATGTTGTGTTTTTATAGCACAAATAGTCGATTTAATTTCACTTTGTAACAATATGTCTTGGTTAGGCTATAGTTTACAGTGTTATGTATATTATCGCTTTATTTTTTGCTTAATTCTTACTACGTTGATGTTGGGTGCTATGAGACAAGAATTTCATTGTGCAGGATGACGCTATGTTTTTCGGTGCATTTGATAAATAAACTGAAACTTAAACCTTAAACTTTCTTACTATACCGAAAAATACACATCAATTGAAAGATAACCCGTCTGTCAAGTCCCCCTTTATTTCTTTCCCACTTTTGTCATGTCAAAATAATGAATAAAAATAGTAATTCCTACATATCGAGTTTTAAATAAGACTCACAAAAATGTTTTTGATTTATTTAGATTTTAAAAATAGATATACAAAGTCGCAACAAAACAATAGAAAATAATTATTAACAAAGAAATGTAAATACAATTGCACGTGGCCTCGTTTTAATGTTGAAATATAAATACTAAACTCCACCAAAACAATAACAGCATTTAAAAAAAAATCCAAATACACTTCTCATAAGAATTATGGAACACGTAATCATCACAGTATAACAACAAGTCAATTAAACTTCAGGAATATCAATCTGTCCAGTTAGTAATCATAAGCGATTGTAAATCAGGGTCACATGTTTTGGGGCAAATGAAAGTGAAATGTCTTTACATGTGACAGGTCAAATGTCTCACATGTGCAATTTGATATGTGAAATGTCCTAACTATATATAAATTAAACATGTGAAGTAGTTATTTGTCAGAAATACATGTGAAAATATACACATGTGGAAGCATTCACATGTGAAATTCCACGTGTTTTTTCTGTAAGGGTGACAACAGGTGCACTGGAAAGGCAACAGAAAGACAACCCACAAAACAATAATGGTTTTGCAAATGGCCAGACAACTGCTCTCTCCTTATCCTGACGGATTCTTCTCTAGTTTTGCGTTTTACTAGTGTCATTGTCACTACTGGTAGCATGAGGCATTACCTGCAGCCCATTCAGGTTGCGCAGGCAGTCCAGCTCCTCCAGGATGGCTAATCCATATGTGCCGTCGCTAGAAAGTTTGCTGCGTCTTCTAGAACAGTCTCAAGAGCACAGAGGAGTTACACGAGGAGAGCTGGCCAGGGCCGTAGAACTTGTTGCGGGATACAATATGCAAAGTCGAGGCCGTCGGCTTTCTTGCAGAAATCCTTCTCAGACGAAAATTTTTGCTGTTTTAAAATATGAAATGTTTTTGAATACTGTCGTTCAATACATTTCATAGTTGCCAATGTTGAACAGTCCACTACTCTAATCACTTCTGTAGACTTTATATATTTGTTGTTGTTGTTCCTGCTAGTATCATAACACTAACAATATAATGAATGTGTCTCTACAGCCTTGTCAATTTATGAATTTTAAATAAGCTAACTATAACTCTTGGTAAATGGTAAGTTAAACCAGTGTACGATAAGACGTCGCCACTGCTTTGGCTGTAAACACAAGCTACTGTAGCGTAGATGCATATTTTCGAAACATATGAAGTACATTTTGAAGTAGTCTACATTAAAATTTATTTTGCTGTAGCATTCTCCCGTCAATTGTGTCATTTGAAAAAAAACAGGCAATTATTTTGTAATAAGGAAGAAAACAAGGCTAAAACAAGCCGGATAGCACCCTAAGATATTGTCATCCGGATAGTGTGCTTTGTGCGCATTCTTGGAGTGGCTGATTCACGGCTCCAACCCCGCCCCATGAACCATTTTTTGAGTACTGAAAGAATTCAAAGACAGAAGCTGAAAACAGAAAGGATATCAAATGTGTCATAACAGTGTTTATTATCTTTTCATATGTATTTATTATCAATTGATAAGGCACTCTGTTTTTCCAATATATTAATGTAGCCACTCGTTTAAATATTGTGATGGGGTTTTATTGTTGTTCTTTTTTATATTTAATTAAACATAATATGTGACAAATCTTAAAAATAGGAAATGCAGACTTCTCAAGTGAGCAACAGGTTGCAGTGCGCGTCCTGATGGTACCCTCCACCGGCTTGCATTACAAAACGTCACTCGTCGCCGTCTGTCCAGCTCAACATCCCGTGATCCCCCGTCCGTCCTGCTAAACATCCACTCGAGGGCTCCCCCTAGCGAGGATGTCCGTGTGACCGTGGTGGACGTCCACGTCGCTACGAGGGATCTAGTTGCCTCTCCCGGCCGTCCGGCTTAACATTCCTCTCAACGTCACTCGTCGCTTGTCCGTCTTGCTAAAACATCTACTTGAGGGCTCCCCCTAGCGAGGACGTCCATGTGACCGTCCCGGACGTCCACGTTGCTCAGAGGGATGTAGCTGCCTCTCCCACTCTGACTCAGTTTTTAGCTTGCGGCTACAGTACCTAACTAGCTACATTTTGTGTATTTACTTGCTTAATACTGGTGACAAACTTAGCTGTTATCAACCCATTGCTATGCACTTATATAGAGAAATACTCACATATTATTTCAGAAACTGAGTAAATGGGTAGCTAGTTAAGGCAGGCCAAATAGCTTCAGTCAAGCTAACTTAGCAAACGTCATGCTGGTAATTATTCAGTACTGAAAATGTAATTTTTAACAAAATAATAATCAATCAAGTGACCCTATTAGAAAAACATTGCAATAAGCAATTTTATATCTTCCTTACCTCAAATGATTGACTTCATTTGTACATCAAATCTGTGAAAGTACGACTCCAGATGCATTGATGGTCTAAATCCCCATTTTCCCGTGGTCTAAAATTGCCACAGGATAATGGGGATTCTGCTCCATCACATTAGGCGCACAACATAAAAAAGGTTTCCCGCCATTTATGACCTAACTAACTGTTTCAGTTTGTAGCTAATGTTGTCTAGTATTTATGTCAGTTTTCAGATTTAAAATATGTGATTTGACAGCAGCGATAATAAGAGAAATTTGGAATTTGAAATTAGAATGCTCCGGCTGGAAAGAGTTACAATAGTCAAGTTGCAACTGCTTATTATAAAGGAACTATGCTAGTCACAAAAGCAATGCCAAATAATTCATGCTGCGCTATTTGACATTGACTGAGTGACCACCAGTGGTTTCACTTTATGATAGTGACGACAATTATATTATCTTATCATCTACATTAATATATTTAATCATCACCATCATGGGCACACACACACTACCTCCTCCTGCTGCCCCCTCCCTGCCAGTCTCTCCCTGTTAATCATGAAGCTACTCTATGCTTACCACTTCAACTAATCTGCTCCTGCTCACTGTCCCTTGGCCCTGTCACGCTCACACTGTGCCTCCTTGTCACATGCCTGCTCTTCTGCCTGGCATTGGCCATGGCCAGCCACCTCTCCTCCTTCAAGTTCCAGAATCACCTGATGCTGCACAATGCCTGGTACTGTATATAATGAAGCTACTACAGCAAACGTCAGTTTTTTGCACATGGTGGCATCCGCGTCTAGAGTTTTACTTCTTTTGACCCGCAACTTCTCCGCACCCCCTTGCCCTAGCGCTTTTGTTAGTCCATTTCGACACCCTCATTCACAGATTTTTGGCTCTGAGCCACCGCATCTGACACGAGAAACAGTTGACAGTAGGGGAGGTGTGGGGCATTTGCCCGGTATGCCAGATCAGTCCAGGCCTGTTCAAGAGACACAACCTAATAGTTAATTAACACTAATTACGCTAATTAGCATACGTGTAATCAATAAACGTTTCATAATTTTAAGTGGGGATAGCTAAACTGGTGAAACAAAGTTGTTTCCTGTCTGCAGCTTGAACGGTTTCAAAGTTACAGCCTAATAGTTTATTAACGCTTACTACGCTAATTAGCATATGTAAAATCGATAAACGTTTTCTAATTTGAAGTAGGGATATCCTAAACTAGTGAAACAAAGTTGGTTTTGTGTCTGTAGCTCAAACGGTTCAAAAGATACAGCCTAATAGTTAATCAACGCTAGTGTTCATTGTAGTTAGCAGAAAAGGCTAACTTTGTGAAGTCATAGTTCAGTCGATTTTTGACATAGCAACTAGTTTCATTTTCAGCCCTGTTCAGAAGTATGGCCTAGAGTCTGGAAATATACTGGCGAGTAAATCCGATGTACAGTTCAGTAGAAAAAATGTTTTAAAGGTATTTATTAGCATTAGCTTGTGTTGAAAATGGACAGAATTCTGTCAGCTGCCATTTTGCCGTCTTTTGAGATATCAACCAACAAATGCACATCCTGAATGGGGTTAGTATCTGGATGCACAATGAATATGAAGTGCATAGGTTATTGTTCCAATAAAGAATTACATACATGCCCATTGTGCATACATATATTGTACAGTAATCAGCCATTTTGTCCGCCATTTTGCAAGTTATCTCTTATACCTTAATACATTTTAGGGAGACATATATAAGACACCTGTATGCCAAAGGACAGGTCATTTGGATTTATGGTTCATGAGAAGATTTTTGTAGTTTTGGACAAATTTTCATTGTACAAAAAAATCTAACATGGCAGACTTTATAGGTTCTTGAGGCTTTTTTGTTCATCATGAGAAATGAGACAGGTACAAAAAAATTGACACTGTAGGGTGGAAATGGCATCATTTTGAAATTAGCA
This sequence comes from Esox masquinongy, assembly GCA_016801175.1. NCBI lineage: Eukaryota > Metazoa > Chordata > Actinopteri > Esociformes > Esocidae > Esox > Esox masquinongy. Next base: position 4,644 of record JACXGI010016348.1, on the reverse strand, counting down.
AATTGAATCATGTACTATAGCGCCCCTGGTGAAGGAATCGGGGCGGGGGTCTGTATGGTTCTTACACATGGACTATTTTAACAGTACGCAAGTTTATAGCATTTTTTATCATGGATTTTTTGAGTTAAGCCTTTTAGGTGCCAATAACAATACTAACAATAACAATAGGGTTTATCCTACCAGAGAACCCCTAATACTAACAATAACAATAGGGTTTCTCCTACCGGAGAACACCTAATGATAGCTACATCTAAAATGCTGAATATGTATGCAGTGTTTGCAGGGCCATTGTTCTCAGTTTCATGGGATATTTTTTCAGGAAATTAGCTTTGAAACAACAAACATATCCTTGCAAAATTTCAAGAAATTGTTTTAAAATAGTAATAATATAGAGAATGGCCTTTAAAATGATGACATGAGGAGGCCAATGTTGCCTATCACTGTGTGCTGTGATAGAAATTCACCAATTAGTACCCTTCCTAAGGCAGGTAAGACAGAGATCAGAATACTCTTTAACACTATGTCAGGTCCTGGCTGGGGGCCTCTAGGCATCTCCATGTGCCTCGGGGCCACAGTCAGGACCTGCCTCTAGGCATCTCTGCGGTACTGATTTCTGTTCTCCTCAATTAGACACAGCTGCATCTTGTTGTCTCTAATTGGGGACCCTATTTACGTTGTTCTGTTTGCCTTTCAGTTTGTTGGTCATTGTTTTGAGTTAGCTGTCTGTGTTGATGTGCTTCAGGTCCGGTTTGTACGCTCTTGGTTTTTTCTGTTTGTTTTGTGAAAGTAAACCATTAAAAGGATGTACTTCAGCTTTGCGCCTCGTGTCCTGCCTCTGAACCATGACACATAAAACAGTTTATTAACATATATTTGCAAATAGTGACAGAAAGACACCTACACAAGATGAGTGAGTCTGTCTGAGGTAAAGTTCAGAAAACCTTTTTGTATAGGTAAGAAGGTGTGACAACATCTAAAAAAAACCTGACGTTTCATAAAAAAACCTGGTCTAAACCTGTTTGGTTTATTCCTCTTATCAGTTTCGTTCTCCACCCCAGGTTTCACCCAAATGCAGATTGCCCACCTGCATTTTACAAATACCTCTTGACTTCAATTGTCCACCCATGTATTGTCCCCCTCCAAATTATGACACCATTAACATAACTTGCATTCTTCCTACTTGGCAGAAAACAGGGTTGGTACCTTTCTAATCAGCCCAATATTAAACTAGTAATTCTCTACTCCCCTATACATCTGTAGAATTCACTAATACATCAGTTCAACAAATTTCTATAAAAATTTTCTATAAAAATCCTGTCCTTTTGACATCTAAGCAACCCTTAATGTCAATTCTTAAACAGTTTACTCATGGATAGTCAAGCATTAAATGAATGGGCCTCAGGCCGCTATTATCAATACTCTATACATCGTGGTCATTTATGATATCATTCCCATAATTAGGGAATGGAAACAGGTCTGGAATGGCTGGTTCTGGGTCATCGTTGGCATGTGTCTGGACCTGTACCTCTGCCGTAACTTTAGAAGCACATGCTTTTATTAAACATGATAATAACATACAAAAAACAAGTAGAAAGGCAATAACAGCAAATACAGCAATTAACATCTTGAATATTGTCATTCCCCAGGGACCAACCATAGAGAATAACCCTGAGAATGGATCCCATCCATGGACTTTATCAAGCTCTGCAGTTCCTTTATTGGTTTCATGCACCAATTAATTACTTTGATGCATCCGAAATGAAAGTACAGAATTCAGAACCTACCACCTTCCAGACACCGCCTTGGGAAGCCAAGATCATGTCTAACTGCATTCTGTTTTGTAAGGCAACGGAACGAGTTTCCCTGAGCTCCTTGCCTATTGCTGCAATTGTGTCTGCTGTTAAATTCATGTGCTTTTCTAAAACTGAGGACAGAGCTATTATTTCCTCCTGTGAGATGTAAGTGCCATACCCTGGAATTAGCACACAGAATATAAGTTGAGTTTTCATAAGTGTTCGCCTATGCCGCTTTGGGGCCTGGTACAGCGCTCAGGCATGTGATTGGCAAAGGACAAAAAAGAAGGAAAATATCCAGAGGCCACCCCCTCCTCCTCCAATGACATTTCATACCTTTCCCAGAAATCTACTATGGCCACAAGTTTACTCCATGCATATGGATGTCACTCTACTATAGCATATGGATGGTAAATTATGACCCATGACAAGAAGTTATTTGAAAAAAATTTTTTACATTTTTTTATCCATCTTCAAGAGTTAAATGTGGAACATGAAACTTTTAATGCATCTTACTATGCTGAATGGTAGATTTCTGTACAGTTCTGGTGAGATTCCTCATAACATTTCCCAGAGATGGCTAGTTGATCAGGCAAGCAATCCGTTATGACATGACGTTCTGCCAGTCATGGAACACAGCTGAGACTGTTCCACAGATACACTTAAAGCGGTAGGACGGGTCTTTGTGAGTCAGGCCCACTCACAGCCTCATCATTACCATCAGGAACTGTTTAGCTGGTGACATGGTGGAAGTTGAAGGGACCCAGGCAGTTGTAAGATGAGCCAATAGGGTAAAAACACAGAAACAGAGGGGAGGCCAGTGTAGAAATGGACTTGGCTATTATCTTCTAGATCACATGCACTGGACTTCGATTGATCACATTGCTTAAGCTTTAGTTGTGTCTCCAGCAGTTTAACTTGCTTTTTTAGTGTGGTATACTCATTTTGCAGCTCTTCAATTTCCCTTATTGAAAGGTCTTTCAGCTCGTCTAGGTGAACGTCTGAGAGTGCGGGTATTGTCGTTTAGCCAAGGCTCTAAAGATTGCTTTGCGCGTTTAGATTTGAACGGCGCAACAGAGTTTAGATATCAGTGCAAGTGGAATGCATGAGTGTAGTAAAATCATCAGCGCTAAGAGCACAGCTGTCATCTAGATTACACAACATAGACTCATTAAAAGCATTAGAAAAATGCAACGAAGTTAAGGAGTTAATCGCACGCAATTTACAACCTTAGAGCAGGGAACTGTGACAGTGAACAAAACAGGCAGGTGATCTGATATACAAATATCACATATTTCAGTAACGTGGACACATAAACCGTAAGACAACACAAGGTCCAGTGTGTGCCCTTTTTCATGTGTCGGACTAGTCACTGACTGAATGAGATTGAAGGAGTCTATAAGACTCGTAAAATCCTTGACCAAAGGCCTATTTTCACAGCAAACATGTATATTAAAATCAGCAACAATTAAAAAACAATCGTAATCCAACATAATCGCTGCCAAAAAGTCAGCGAAGTCTGTCAAAAAATCCTTATTGACTTTGGGTGGACGATACACCACCGTGCACAAAACGGGAAAAGGATGGCTGAACTCAAACAGTTGCAGTTCAAAACGAACAAAACTGTCAGAAGGAGTCTGCCGGCATTTGAAAGTGGAATTGAATACAGATGCTAGCCCTCCTCCCCTGCCAGTAGTCCTAGGGGAGCTGAGGAAATTACACTCAGGAAGAAGTTCTGAGAGAGGAGTAAACTCACCAGCATGGAGCCAGGTCTCCGTCAAAAACAAGAACTCTAACTCACGAGTAATAAAAAAGTCATTGAGCAGGAAAGTCTTATTCACTAGCGATCTAGCATTAATCAGAGCCATGTGCAGCACACACTCCCCACTGATCGGTGAAGGGGCATGGTTCAGATGACGAAGGTTCCCGTGATCCACGCTGCCTCTGCTGGCCCGTGTTCGCCGGATTGGGTGAGCCTCAGCCAATAGACACGGTCTACAGGTAATTTAGATGAGAAGGGAGGGAGATCTGTAATCTGCTCTCCCAAGTCGTGCTTTAGCAGCAGCAATTCAACTGTATCTTGGATGCTAAAAAGAGCTTGGCGATCATAAACAAATAACACAGAGACATTAAAACGACAAACACATAAAAACAAAGCAACAGCAAACACAATACTGAGCAGACGATTCGCCGCAAACACTGGCGACATCTTGCTTGTCAGTCAGGATGCGTATAGGATGCACATCTACACCACAACACTCTGTGGATTGCAGCCCTGGAGGTATGTGAATTCCATGTTGATCTGGTAATTGCTGCAATGTTTACTTGGTTTCACCCTATTTACCTATTGACCAACTTTTATGTTTATTTTTAGGATGGAGCAAGCACAGTACTCCACGGCACCATGTGGAAGACTGCTACATAGGTATGTGTGGGTTCATTCACTTAACCCAGATGCTTAACTTATGTTATTAAAGCATGTTGCTTCCAATTTTGTCAATTTCAATTTATTTGTAAGGGCAAGAAGGCAGAGGTTGGGGTAAGTTTTAGCTCTGCACATGAAGGTAAGAATGAACATTTTGGCAGGTTTTTTTTGCGATTTATTGAGTTCTGAGGAGTGTAAAATAACCAGACATTTAGAACTGAATAATTAACTGTTTGTCTTTCCTTTCAGAACATTTGGAGAAGATCAAGCGGCTGACTGAAGCGAAGATCGAGCTGAGGGCACAGCTGGCTCTACAATCAGGTAAAAACCTGACTATACAGGTGCTGGTCATATAATTAGAATATCATCAAAAAGTTGATTTATTTCAGTAATTCCATTCAAAAAGTGAAACTTGGATATTATATT
>JACXGI010016347.1:0-16019 GCA_016801175.1 Esox masquinongy | reverse complement strand
TACACACCATACACACCATACACACCTTACACACCATACACACCTTACACACCATACACACCTTACACAACATATACAGATTACACACCATACACACTGTTAGAAATCAGCTGTTTCGTATAGTGGTTGAAATAATGATCACATACCCGGTCGTCAAGGGAGAGAGTATTTCAATTATTTATTGCGGCATTTGGTAGTCTATTGTTCATGATGTTACAGACTCGATACGACTCGGTCTTACAAACAAACTCATCTAACTCAATCTTAAAGAAACTTCCAGTCGTACCTCTACTTTATAGACAATGCAACCCAGAATACACATCACAGTACTTTATGCCCACTGGCTAATTAATATTGCGCTTTGACTGAACGTGACTTCCGGTGTACGGAAAAACAGATGTTCTGTTGTAATCTAAACATAAAAAGCATACATTCATACACTTCAACAACGCCATGCACACCATGCACACCATACACACCATACACACCATACACACCATATACACCATACACACAATACACACCATATACACCATATACAGCTTACAAACCATACACACCATACACACCATACACACCAAACACACCATACACACTGCACAAAAATAGAATACCAGTTAAAAGTTTGGACATTCCTACTCATCAAGGATATTTCTTAGTCTTTTACCATCTTCCACATTGTGGTGAGGTCGGTTGATTGTGGAGGCCAGGTCAGAAGGAAAGATATTCCACAAATTATCTTTTAACAAAGCACCATTTTAATTGAAATGCGTTCCAGGTGACCAGCTCATGAAGCTGGTTGAGAGCATGCAAAGAATGCACATTGCTGTCAGAACGGCCACAGGTGGATTCTTTGAAGAATCTACAATATTAAATGTATTTTGCTCTGTTTCTTGACATCATATTTCGTATGATTGTGTTATTTCATAGTTTCTATGTCTTCACTATTAATCTGCAGTTTGGAAAATAGCACAATTAAAGAAATACCCTTGAATGAGTCCAAACTTTTGACTGGTACTGTATATATGAATGCCTGTTGTGTATGTGTATATATAGCATGGTGGATTTATCGGACGCCAGATGTGAGTGTGTATGTGTAGTATGTGTATGTGTTGGTTTGATGTAAACACACATCTTGTCAACTTCGATTCAAACTGACAGGGATCAGTGTGTTCTAGTTCAACTCTAGATGTCTCTCTCTCAAATAGGCAACATAAACTATATCAAAATGGCTCTTAACACGCTCTTATTAAAGGACAATTTCCACTATTTTGCCATGTAGAAAACATTGAAATTCAATATACCAAACTCAAGCTATTGCCTCAACACATTCATCAAGGTGTAAACACTAACAAGTATTATTTGGGTAGACACTGGAAACGCTAACTATTTATTTGGGCAGTAACTGTTTATTTGTAAAGCAATATACACGCCCGACAACATCTCGGCATGCTCCTGATGAGACGGCGGATGGTGTCCTGGGGGATCTCCTCCCAGACCTTGATCAGGGCATCAGTGAGCTCCTGGACAGTCAGTGGTGCTACTTGGCAGCGTTGGATGCAATGATACATAACCCAGAGATTCTCAATTGGAATCAGGTGTGGGGAACATGAGGGCCAGTCAATGCCATCAATCCCTTCATCATCCAGGGACTGCCTACACACTCTGGCCACATGAGGCTGGACATTGTCCTGCACCAGGAGGAACCCAGGGCCCACTGCACCAGTGTAAGGTCTGACCATGGATCTGAGGATTTCATCCCGCTACCTAACAGCAGTCAGGGTACTGTTGGCTAGCACTGACCCACCGCAAAACAGGCCATGCTGGATGAAGTTGAAGGCAGCATAACGTTCACCACAGCATCTCCAGACTTTTTCATGTCTGTCACATGTGCTCAGTGTGAACCACTCATCTGTGAAGAGAACGGGATTCCAATGCTGGACCTGCCAATTCTGGTGTTCTCTGACGAATGCCAGTGCTGGGCTGTGAGTACAGGTCCCACTAGAGGACATTGGGCCCTCATGGAGTCTGTTTCTGACATTTTGGTCAGAAACATGCACACCAGTAAACCGCTAGAGGTCAATTTTTAGGGCTCTGGCAGTGCTCCTCCTGTTCCTCCTCGCACAAAGGAGCAGATACCTGTCCTGCTGCTGGGTTGATGCCCTTCAATGGCCCTCTCCAGCACTCCTCGTGTAACGGCCCATCTCCTGGTATCTCCTCCATGCTCTTGAGACTGTACTGGGAGACACAGCAAATCTTCTTGCGACAGCACGTATGGATATGCCATCCTGGAGGAGCTGGACTTCCTGTGCAACCTCACTGGGCGCCTCATGCTGCAAGTAGTGAGAAGGACACTAGCAAAACACAAAACTAGAGAAGAATCAGTCAGGAAGGATAAGGAGAGAGCAATTGTCTGTGGCTACCACCTGCAATACCATTCTCTTTTTAGGGGTTGTCTTGCTGTTGCCTCCAGTGCACCTTTTGTCACTTTAACAATAGGACCGCCAAGTGCCTACGGGAATTGGCGTTTGAGTTTGTAATTAAAATAAAACTGCCATTTTGAAAACTACACCCTCCTCCTTCCATGACTTTTCCTAAATAGGCGTATATTACATTGTTCCATTGTCAGAATTCTAAACTCATATGCGGAAAACTATTTAGAGACTATTTACCTGTTTCTTATATCCTGTTTTCCGACTTAATCACCAACAGCCCACGCCACTTAGTGTTGTTGCGCAAATGATATCCAGGCGCTACTCACCCCTCACTGAATGCATGACGTCAGTGGATGAATGTGCGATACTCCCAGATGAATGATAGAGTCTTGGTTGAATTTGAATGAACTTACAAATTGAATACAAGTTTTCCATGACAATCCAACAATTTATTTAGGCTATTATTGAAACATAATACAAACGATATAGGCTGCTTGACAATTCAATGTATGTATCACACTACCGTTTTTCAATAGGAGATTCATCATTCTTGTGTAGGCTAATTTATCACATGTAAATCTAAAATGTAAATCTACATAATTATTCACAAAACAAAATACCAGACATTCTTTAGCAATCACCAATTCAACAAACTTATTACACCATTATTGTTTTTATTAGGTGAGAAAAATAAAATTGCATACTCACCCTATCATCTCTCTTTGAATTTTATCTGCTTATTTTACTGAAGAGTAAGATTCTACAAATGTATTAGGCTAATTCATTTTTCACAAAAAGAAATAACAATGATCACCAATCACCAACTCAACAAACTTATTACACCGTTACTGTTTTTATTAGGAGAGAAAAACAAAATCACATACACATCCTATCATCTCTCTTTGAATTTTCTCTGCTTATTTTACTGAAGAATAAGATTCTACAAATGCATTAGGCTAAATTATTATTCACAAAACGAAATAGCAACCATCACCAATTATCAAATGTATTACACGTTACAGTTTTTCATCAGTACAATCGACAAATTACTTTACTATATTTTCATGTAGGCTACTGTAAATCATTCTTGTTGTTTACATTCTTTTTCAGTTGTTACATGTACATGTCTACCTCTGGAACCTCATTGCTGTTATCCCTGCATTTCAGTTACACATGCCACCTTGCACCTTCAATTTGCACATTCATACATCGCGCTTATAACATACATTGTTCCTAATTGTTTCACTTGTAAACATTTTTGCACGCTTCTATTTGTACTTCTGGTTAGATGCTTACTGCATTTCGTTATACTGTACTTGTACTTGTTCAGTGACAATAAAGTTACATCTAATCTAATGAATAGCAATGAAATAGCAATCACATCAATGGATGAATGGGCGATTACCCCCTGATCAACCCGGACACACCTATGCATGGGATTGAAGTTTAATGATGAAGAATGATGATGAGGGCAGTTATCGTATATAATCTGAACTCGGTGAGCAAGTCAGACACAACTCAGACACAATTTACAGCGTTTAGTTCACAATGGCAAACCAAACCCAGGTTTGCCATTGTGAAGGCCTATGTACAGCTATTCATGCGGATATCCTTTGATCGTAGCAATCTGGTCACCAAAATGAGATCAAAATGAAAACTAAATTCTAATGGATACATTTTTTAATAAGTTAAGTGTTGTGTAATTTTCATTTTGTACATTTGTAGGGCCTAATAAACAAATGAAATTACTATAGCCTGTGTTCTTAGAAATTATCGTTCTAGGTAATCTTTTTTTAGTCGTTTTTTTTTGTTTGATAACACCTTCAATGCAAACACATTCTTGTATTTTTTAACATAGATTCACAATCGCTTATGCTTCCTAAGTGGACAGATTGATATCCCTGAATTTTAATTGACTTGGTTTTTTCACTGTGATGATTACGTGTTCCCTTAATTTTTTGGAGCAGTGTATGTATATATATTTATATATATATATATATATATAAACAATATATATATATATATATATATATACATACTATATATATATATATATTTAAATATTTTTTTACAAATAAATACTTTCAGGTGCCTAAGTCTTTTGCACAGTACTAGATATGGTAGCCATATAGTTTTTCTTCATTATGTAGAATTGAGAGACACCAGTTGATGGCGGTTGACCATGCAGGGTTTCTGAGGCCCAAAACAACCTTATATGTGTACAGAAATAAATATATCCCTTCCTTGTCTGAAACACTAACTTTTTCCCTCTGGTCCTCTTGTTTTTCCCTCTTGGGTTACATTCCATGTGTTTGTGAATTACAGGGCAATGAAATGAACAATCATGGTATTTATTTATTGTCTGGTCGCTTTGGCATATTCTCTAGACATAATATACAGTCTATAATATCATGCAATGTGCTATATTTGGTATATTTGGAACACCTTAAAGTTGCTGATTAATTAATATATTTTTAATGGGGTTTTAAAGTCTTCTCAGCAGCGTACAATATGGGTATTTATTATATGTTGCCTTTGTGTGGCATCTTATATAAAGTTTAATTCATATGACAGGTAACATTTTGAGTACAATGGCACATAACGTTTTGAGTATAATGTTTAAATTTGTGTGCGAAGTTGAATTTTTAGGGTGTCCGTTTTAAGAAGTGTGTTAGCAGCTTTCTGTCCTGCTATATTTGCTTCGCTTTATATATTTCATAATTCTTAATTACGTTGATGTCGTGTGCCACATCAAAGAATTTCATTTCATCAGAATGACGCTGTGTTATTCGGTGCATTTGATAAATAAACTTTGAACTTGAACTTGAAACTTGAACAGTTGTGAAAAACTGTAAATGTTTCAAAAGTGTATTGGCATATCAAATGTTATTAGCTATGTACGGGGTTGTACCAGTGTGTAAAGTAAGAATAACAAGGGAAAATAAATAAACAGATAAATAGTGGTTATGTTTACAATGTTGTTTGTGCTCCAGTGGTTGCCGCCTCTCTGCTTTTAGCTCCATGCACCTCTCTCTCTCTCTCTTTCTCTCTTTTGCCCTTTCTCTCTCTTTTGCCCTTTCTCTCTCACACAAACACACACACACATACAGATGCAGACTCAAGCACAGTGACTGAGAACATGTCTTATAAATGTTCAACATCATCTCCCCCTCCCAATAATATATCCTCTCTGTCTCATCTCCCTTGGCATAGCAAAGAGGGGGAGAAGAAAGGGAAGATTTGAGATGGAGGAGAGAAGGAGGGAGAGAGAGTAGAGAGATGGAGGAGGAGGAGAGAGATAGAGGAGGAGAGAGTGAGATGGGCTAGAGGGGGAGGAGAGGAGAGAGGGAAGAGAGAGGTGTGGATGAAGGAGGAGGGGGAAGGAGATTGAGGAGAGAGGGAGGAAAAAGAGAGAGAGAGATGAGAGAGTAATAGAGGAAAAGGAGAAGGATTTCAGAGATCACAGCTATGTTTAGCATCAACTTTACTATAAAGTTGATTGTGTTTAGGATGACGTGACTGCTGGCATGTTGGTTTGTGTTCGTGTGTGTTTTCATGTCTGCCTGCTTTTTTGTTTTCCGGTCCCCGCAAGGATTGAAATACACAACTGTGTGTATTTGTGTGTGTGTGTGTGTGCGTTTGTTGGGCACGTGCAGTCCAAGGGAATGCACATGCTATGTAATGTTGTCCTGAGTCACTGAAGTGGAGTGGAGTATGCAGACCACCTCTGAATTACTAGAGACACAGAGACAGGGAGGAATGGAGGGATGGAGAGAACAAAAGAGAAAGTAGGTGTGAGGCAAGGAAGGAAGGAAAGAGGAAAAAGAGAGAAATAGAGTGAGAAAAAAAAGAGCGAGGGATTTACAGTTTTGACCAAACCCATTTCTCTGGTCAGATCTGGCTGGTGGGGGTGGGGGTCTTTTTAAACTCTTGGGGAAGGTGCAATGCTCAACCCCGGGGACATTCTTTGCACGTGTGTGTGAGCAAGCAAGCGAGAGAGGGACAGCTGTTCTCCTTGATCATGTGTCTGTGTGTTTGTGTGTGTGTGTGTGTGTGGTGGGTTGTTCCTGAAGCGGTGTGCTGTAGTGAGGGATACACACACACACACACACACACACCCACACAAACATAGTCACACACACACCAACACACAAACACGCACAGTACCACATGCAGACACCAGCAGGGGGAGTCCAAACACAACTATACAGATCCACTGTGGACAGGCTGCCAGAAGAGAGAGATTTACCATGGAGAGAGAACCTGAAGAGAGATTTAACCTGGAGAGAGAACCTGAAGAAAGAGATTTAACCTGGAGAGAGAACCTGAAGAGAGAGATTTAACCTGGAGAGAGAACCTGAAGAGAGAGACTTAACCTGGAGAGAGAACCTGAAGTGAGAGATTTAACCTGGAGAGAGAACCTGAAGAGAGAGATTTAACCTGGAGAGAGAACCTGAAGAAAGATTTAACCTAAAGAGAACCTGAAGAAAGATTTAACCTAAAGAGAACCTGAAGTGAGAGATTTTACCTAAAGAGAGAGAACCTGAAGAGAGAGATTCAACCTGGAGAGAGAACCTGAAGAGAGATTTAACCTAAAGAGAGAGAACCTGAAGAGAGAGATTTAACCTGGAGAGAGAACCTGAAGTGAGAGATTTAACCTAAAGAGAGAGAACCTGAAGTGAGAGATTTAACCTAAAGAGAGAGAACCTGAAGAAAGATTTAACCTAAAGAGAGAGAACATGAAGGGAGAGATTTCACCTAAAGAGAGAGAAAATGAAGAGAGAGTTAACCTTAAAAGAGAAAACCTAAAGTGAGAACCAAAAGAGAGAACCTAAAGAGAGCACCCAAATAAAGGGTACCTAAAGATTGAGAGAGAACATAAAGTGAGAGAACTTAAAGAGAAAGAGAGAGATCCTAGAAAGTGAACGTAATGAGAGAGAGCCTAGAATGAAAGAACCTAAAGAGAGATACTAGGGCTGAATAATATGTGCTGCAGCTGTCAGACACAGTGCTAATAAATACTGCAGCTGCCTGCATCAGTTTCTGTCTGACTGTCTTTCTGCTTACTTGTCTGTCTGTCTCAGCTTGTGACTGTCTATCTATCTGCCTGTCTGTCTCATTTGGTGCTGGGAGTCATAGGGTGTTATAGGAACATTGTGTTCAGTGCATGGCTTAATAGAAAGAGTTTATGGATCAGCTTTTGTATTTGGGATGCACAGTATATCGGTGACATTATCGGTATTGGACAATATTTGTCTAACAATGTAATATTGGCATCGGCCCAATGTGGTGGTTAACGCCTGTGTAAAGTGGCTGATACATAACATGTGACATCTAGTCACGTGTATTTGCTTAGTGCCAAAAATATATGCCACATGCCTCATAGTCATATCGCTACATTTGTTTAGAAGGGACAAACAGACAACGTGCTCACGTTCATTGAAGTGGCCAAGAGAGAAATTTAAATGTCTGTGTTTTTTCAAAGTGTCTCCCGGAAGACAATGGACAGGTAATGTGTAACTTCTGCATTGCAGCGGATGTTGCAACGAGGGGCTAAGGTCAAGTCATTCAACACCACCACCTTCATCGCTCGTCTGAAGGTGGATCACCCAGAGACATACAAATCGTACGCAAATAGAAATAAACGTGAAAAAAGCAAACGTTCACCAACTATGCAGGTGCCAGTTTGCTCATTTGAAAATGGCAGAAAGTACCAGAGAGACAAACCAAATGCTAAAGCTATCAGTGCCAAAATAATGGAATTCACTGCACCCAGTGACCAGCCCTTCTCTGTTGTGGAGGGAGTTGGATTTTGCTGACATGTCAAGCTTCTGGATCCCCGCTGCACTACGCCCAATAGACACCATTTTTCAGACGTTGCCCTACTCGAATTCTAGAGTGTCGAAAACATTCAGGAGCTGCTGGGTTTCACAGCAGATATCTGGACCAGCGCCATCTGCCCTGTGAGTATGCTGAGTTGGACGGTGCAGTGGACCGACCAAGATTTGACCCTGAAGATGGCTGTGGTCTCTGTCACATGCAGCTGCTTCCATTTCGGAAGAAATTGGAAAATGGCAAAGGTGAAAGTTGCCAGTTTGGGATGCATTGCCGCACACACTTCAACTGGCTGTGAACCAGGGTGTTTTGTCATGGGCGGATGTCTCCAGCGCTGGGTTAAAGTGGCACCAAGCAGTAGCCCACACAGTGCATCACACGGCTGATGTGGAGCTGCCCGTGTTCACTCTTTGAAAATACCATGCCGCAACTCGCCCCTTTCGGAGAGCTGACAAGGGAAATCAGCTCATCATCTGCAGGTCTGTCTGACGTGATCCCTTCAGTCAGGGCGCTGAAATGCCTGCTAAGCAAATCTGCTGAGTCGGACCGAGGGTTCAAACTTCCAAAAGCACTTGACCGGAGGCTGTGAACACCAGATTCCGTGACATTGACCCTGAGCCCCTCTATTGTGTTGCTACCATGCTCGACCCAAGGTACAAGGACCGTCACTTCCACCCAGACATGAAACTTAAGTGCACGCCAAATGTTCCCGACCCACCTGGGGGTCTCTGTGCCCTCTTGTGGAATTGTGGACAGTGAGTGGCTGTTCAGTGCAACTTCCCACGTTGTTGATGAGAAACGGACTTACTTGCAACAAAGTAAAGAAGCTTCTATTTGTGAAAGAAATCTCCTTGTGTTCAAATTGTTCGTGGACAGTATGTGACTGTAGCCCTCACAACAATCCATCGATTTTTGCCATTTTATGCTCCCTCTTCATCTTCATTTAATTTAACCTGAAAAAAAGAGATTTGCTGTTTTTGGTTTCATTTGAAAGATGGGGACCCTAAGTTTTCTCGTTTGTCTGTTATTTAGGCCTGTGTTTGTTGCTACAAGCTGTGCATTATATTACAGTTAAAAAAAGAGGGGGAAAAAGTCAAGCTGTGCTAACAAATGGAATATACACTACTGTTGAAAAGTTTGGGGTCACTAAAAAATGGCCTTGTTTTAAAAAAAGGAAAGCAAATGTTTTGTCCATTGAAATAACATCAAATTGATCAGAAATACAGTGTAGACATTGTTAATGTTGTAAATGACTATTGTACCTGGAAATGGCGCATTTTTTATGGAATATATACATTCGTACAAAGGCGTACAGAGGCCCATTATCAGCAAACATCAGTCCTGTATTCCAATGGCATTTTGTGTTCCCTAATCCAAATTTATCATTTTAAAAGTCTAATTGATCATTAGAAAACCCTTTTTCAATTATGTTAGCACAGCTGAAAACGGTTGTGCTGATTAAAGAAGCAATAAAACTGGCCTTTAGACTAGTTGAGTATCCGGATCATCAGCAAATATGAGTTTGATTACAGGCTATTCCATGCAAGAAATTGCCAAGAAACTGAAGATCTCGTACAGCACTTTGTACTGCTCCCTTCACAGAACAGCGCAAACTTGCTCTAACCAGAATAGAAAGAGGAGTGGGAGGCACAACTGAGCAAGTGGACAAATACATTAATGTCTAGTTTGAGAAACAGACACCTCACAGGTCCTTAACTGGCAGTTTCATGAAATACTACCCACAAAACACCAATCTCAATGTCAACAGTGAAGAGGAGACTCTGGGATGCTGGCCTTCTATGAAGAGTTGCAAAGACAAAGCCATATATCAGAATGGCCAAGGAAAAGAAAATATTAAGATGGGCAAAAGAACACAGACACTGGACAGAGGAAGATTGGAAAAAAATGTTATGGACTGACAAATCTAGGTTTGAGGTGTTTGGACCGCAAAGAACATTTGTGAGACGCAGACCAAATGAAGAGATGCTGGAGGAGTGCTGGACCCCATATGTCAAGCATGGTGCAGGCAATGTGATGGTCTGTGGGTGCTTTAGTGGTGGTAAAATGGGAGATTTGTAGAGCGTAAAAGGATCTTGAATAAAGAAAGCTAGTTTGTAATGCCATTCCATACCCTGTGGATGGCGTTTGATTGGGGTCAATTTCCTCCTACAGCAGGACAATGACCCAGAGCACAGCTCCAAACTACGCAAGAACTATTTAGGGAAGAAGTAGTTAGCTGTTTTTCTGTCTATAATGGACTGGCCAGCACCGTCACCGAATCTCAACCCTATTGAGCGGTTGTGGGAGCATCTTGACCATATGGTACGTAAGAAGTGCCCATCTTCAGGAAGCTTGGGATGAAGTCTCCTCAGATTGCCTCAACAAATTGACAAGTAGAATGCCAAAGGTCTGCAAGGTTGTAATTGCTGCAAGTGGAGGATTCTTTGACGAAAGCAAAGTTTGAAGGACACAATTATTATTTCAAATAAAAATAGTTATTTCTGAGTTTGACTATAATTCCGATTAATTTTGCTATATTTACTATTCAAACTCTGTTCATATATGTTTTATGGAAAACAAAGACAACTCTAAGTGACCCCAAACTCTTGAACGATAGTGTAGATAGACCGCCTAGAACCCCATTCAGGGCTCAGTAGGTGCCTGGTCTTTTTATGCATCCGGTGCGTCTGTTTCCGGTGCGTCTGTTTCCGGTGCGTCTGTTTCCAGTGCGTCTGTTTCTGGGGCATCTGTTTTTTTTTTCTCTATAATTGTAATAAATCGTAGAGAAAAATGGTACTAAATAATCCTAACCCAGTAAAAATAGAATTAAAAAAAAATCTAACATTTTATAGTACCCCCTTCAGAGTAGTTAATGAACCTCAGTTTAACCAGGTATGTTACCAGAAAACTGGTGCAGTCATTTATTTTGTACACTAGCGACCGAGGGACAAGATGCCAGGGAGATAAGAAGAATGTGCCCAATTGAAAGCATGGAAAAGAGAGTAGCTCACAACATGTTTAATTTTTTAAAAGTAGCTCTGAAAAGGTTGGAGACTCTTAATAAGGACCTGCGTTCAGCAAGCAGCTCTCGCTTGTGTCAAATTATGTACAAGCAAATCGAGACTTGTGTCTGCATTTGTAGTGTGTGTGTGTGTGTCTGTGTGTGTGTGTGTGTGTGTGTGGGCGACTGCTGTGAATACATTATGAGTTGAAGCAAGCTTAACAGGAAAGAGTACATTGGAGACCATGCTTAGATACTAAGTTCAGAGATACCAGGCTCAGCGATACCAGGTTCAGAGATGCCCCGCTCACAGATTCCAGGTTCAGAGATACCAAGCTCAGAGATACCAGGCCTGGGTTAGAATTTGTGCCTGTGTGGTGTTAAATGTGTGCCTGTGTGGTGTGAGTCTTTATTCGTGTATGCATGTGAGAACATGTGTGGCCCTGTGTGTGATTTTTGGTCATCTTCTTTGCATGTTAGTGAATAGAATATTGTAGCGCCTTGAAATTCAATTCAGATAATTTAATCTTGATTGCTCTAACGCTGTGATCCCACCTCCAGGCAACGGAAACCTCATTATGTGATACTGCTATCCAGCAGCGGAAGACCCTTATTATAGAAGCTGTTAGGTTAGACACTGTAGTATGCCTGATGTTGATGTGCTCGTGGAATGAAAACCCAATCTAGACGTGATATTCTAGATAATCTTCAGCATAGGAGGCACAGAGGTCAGCCATTGTGAGTGGAGGTGACTCCAGTCATAAGCAGTCTCTTCCAGAAGAGGACAAATGATAGGTTATTTAAATGATTATCAAACAAACGTGGAAAATTAATTAATATAATTTGTATATTGCTCATGCGCGCGCACACTTACCTGAACACTCCTCAACTGACATTTGACTCAGGCCTAAGTTGGCTCATCAAGGGAAATGTCTTTCCTTAGAGAGTTTCCAGCACTATTTTTAGAAACACACTCTAGTTTCCCTGGGCAACCATCCTTCCTCCCCTACACACAAACACACACACACACATGAACACACACATATGAGCAGTGGTATAACAGAATGTATACCAAAGGTATTGCTATACTAAAAACACAAAGAGAATGAGAAATAAAGCTGAATATAGAAAGCCTATGTTCTATTACTGGGTCATGTAAAAATGTTCACCATGGTTCAACACCTTTAGCTAAAATTATACATACATAGTATTAAAATGACCTGTCCAGCTGCAGTTAGGGCTGGGTGATATGGAACAAAACTTATATCATGATATTCTGGATTTTTCATCGATGCAATATTAATTACAATATTTATTTGTATATCTATGTTGTCATTATGATCTTAAAATATACTTTAAAAAACACAACCTGTAGTTTTTTGTATACTGTTTATGCTTAAATTTAAATGCAAAAGATCAATAAATAAAATAAATTTTGTTTTGTACAACTTTTAATGATACAGTATTCTCTAAAACCTAAATAAAAAATTGGAATAGTGCAAATAAAATAACGCTGGTGTGCAGAATTATACAATGTCTGGAAACTGGAGTTGTGGCGATTTGTGAAATTAATAACTCTGAAAACATTTTGAATTTGAGCTGTTTGTGTAAACGCTGGCTTCAACATAAACATATGGGCTGGAATAGGCTTTCTGAGGTGAGGTGGTCTGAACTGAGAGTCAAGATTGTAGGAGTACCTCCGCTAAGCATTTGATAAGGACGGAACCTTCAGACACATTAGAAGTATTGATGAATGACATACCCAGTGCGCAGGAATATCTGACCTTTTTTGAACTACAATGGTGCAGGAAGACTATTGTCTCTACTTTTTGGTAGTTGAAAAAAATCTTCTCGATTGAGCTAGTTAGATACATTTGATTGTCTGCTAAATATTAACTACAGTTGCGCCAGTTAACTACAGTTGCGCTCATAAGTTTACATACCCTGGCAAAAATTGTGAAATATTGGCATTGAGTTTGATAATATGACTGACTGATCATGCAAAAAACCTGTCTTATTTAAGGATAGTGATCGTATGAAGCCACTTATTATCACATAGTTGTTTGGCTCCTTTTTAAATCATAATGATATCAGAAATCACCCAAATGGCTCTGATCAAAAGTTTACATGTCCTTGAATGTTTGGCGTTGTTGCAGACACACAAGGTGACACACACAGGTGAAAATGGCAATTAAAGGTGAATTTCCCACACCTGTGGCTTTTTAAATTGCAATTAGTGTCTGTGTATAAATAGTCAATGAGTTTGTTAGCTCTCATGTGGATGCGCTGAGCAGGCTAGATACTGAGCCATGGGGAGCAGAAAAGAACTGTCAACAGACATGCGTAACAAGGTAATGGAACTTTATTAAGATGGAAAAGGATATAAAAAGATATCCAAAGTCTTGAAAATGCCAGTCAGTACTGTTCAATCACTTATTAAAAAGTGGAAAATTCGGGGATCTCTTGATACCAAGCCAAGGTCAGGTAGACCAAGAAAAATTTCAGCCAAAACTGCCAGAAGAATTTTTCGGGATACAAAGAAAAACCCACAAGTAACCTCAGGAAAAATACAGGCTGCTCTGGAAAAAAACGGTGTGGTTGTTTCAAGAAGCACAATACGATACTTGAACAAAAATGAGCTACATGGTCAAGTTGCCAGAAAGAAGCCTTTAATGCGCCAATGCCACAAAAAAGCTTGGTTACAATATGCCCGACAACACCTTGACACACCTCACAGCTTCTGGCACACTGTAATTTGGAGTGACGAGACCAAAATAGAGCTTTATGGTCACAACCATAAACGCTATGTTTGGAGAGGGATGAACAAGGCCTATAGTGAACAGAATACCATCCCCACTGTGAAGCATGGTGGTGGCTCACTGATGTTTTGGGGGGGTATGATCTCTAAAGGCACAGGGAATCTTGTGAAAATTGATGGCAAGATGAATGCAGCATGTTATCAGAAAATACTGGCAGACAATTTGCATTCTTCTGCAAGAAAGCTGCGCATGGGATGCTCTTGGACTTTCCAGCATGACAATGACCCTAAGCACAAGGCCAAGTTGACCCTCCAGTGGTTACAGCAGAAAAAGGTGAAGGTCATGGAGTGGCCATCGCAGTCTCCTGACCTTAATATCATCGAGCCACTCTGGGGCGATCTCAAACATGGGGTTCATGCAAGACGACCAAAGACTTTGCATGACCTGGAGGCATTTTGCCAAGACGAATGGGCAGCTATACCACCTGCAAGAAGTCGGGGCCACATAGACAACTATTACAAAAGACTGCACGCTGTCATTGATTCTAAAGGGGGCAATACACAGTATTAAGAACTAAGGGTATGCAGATTTTTGAACAGGGGTCAGTTCATTTTTTTCTTTGTTGCTTTGATTGTGCCATTCTGTTATGACCTACAGTTGAATGTGAATCCCATAAGAAATAAAAGAGATGTGTTTTGCCTGCTCACTCATGTTTTCTTTAGAAATGGTACATACAGCTCCGGAAAAAATTAAGAGACCACTGCACCTTTTTCTTTCCTTTCCAAAAAAGTCAAAAAGGAAGGTTTTGAGTGAGGAACAGAAGGGTTAAAATTAAGAGACCACTGCAAATTGAACGCTTATGTTCCTCACTCAAAACTTTCCTTTTCAACTTTTTTGGAAAGGAAAGCAGAAGGTGCAGTGGTCACTTTATTTGTCCAGAGCTGTATATTACCAATTCTACAAGGGTATGCAAACTTTTGAGCACAACTGTAACTACAAAGCTTTGCACTGGTAACTTTAGCCAGCTTAGCTAAGAAATGGCCAGCTGCTTTCTGCCACTATTCTGCAACGTTGTAACTTATTGGTGTCATTTATTGATCGGACCTCCCTCTCTCTCTCTCTCTCTCTCTCTCTCTCTCTCTCTCTCTCCCTCTGTGTGAAGGTCAGGCACATTAGGGAGTTGGAGGGTGTTAGGGGTCACCAATGGCAGGGGGTTCTGGGCTCTGATGGCATGGCTGGGTATAGGAGGAGGGTGCTCTATAAACTCCCAGCTCCCAAACTGTCTGGTGACCTCCAGTGGAGGGTTTTACATGGGGCCCTGGCCACCAATAGCTGGTTGACTCGAGTTGACACTGGGATTGGGGAAGGTTGTCCTTTTTGTATGATGGCTGAGACTGTCCAACATGTATTCTCTATATGTGCTTGGTTGATGCTGTTGATGTCATTGTTGGAATCTGTGTGTGTGAGGTTGGGGGAGTGTTTTTCTTTAGAGATGTTTGTGATGGGACCTCTGTATTCGAGGGAGGAGAAGAGAAAATGTGTTTTGTTGAATTTTTTGTTTGCCCAAGCTAAGTTGTCTGTTTGGGTGACAAGGAGGAACCGGGTCAGGGGGTTAGGGGTTACGGACCCGGTGTTGTTATTTAGGGGGATGGTCTCTGCGTGCCTTAGGGACGGGTTTGAATTTTACAAACTTATTGACAGTGTTGAACTATTTGAGGAGGTTTGGGGACTTGGGGGGGCTGTCTGTGTGGTTGGACAAGGGGGCTTTGAGGTCCAGTTGTGATTGGGGTTTGAGGTATGTATTTGTGTGTGGTGTAAGATGTTTGTGTAGGAGGTGTAGCAGCACACCATGTGAGGGTTGGGTTGTGTGTGTGCTGGGATGGGTGGGGATTTCTTAATGTAGTGTAGATGTCTTATTAAAGAAAGATAAAAAATCAAAAAAAAAATCTCTCTCTCCCTCTCTCTCTCTCTCTCTCTCTCTCTCTCTCT